>JBAMBR010000282.1:0-145950 GCA_037044475.1 Zaprionus obscuricornis | reverse complement strand
GGCATCATTGGTGCCGGCTCTGTGCTGCAGAGCATCCAGACAATATTAATGTGTATTTCAGAGATGGAAATCAAACTTGGACAAGCCTCCTGGCTGTGGCTATTGGTAAATACTTCTGGGTGAATGTAAGCAAGTTCTGATATTCAAAGTACTGAAAATTATTCAATAATATATCATTATTGATTTATCGTTAACAGATTAATATGGATGATGAACTAAGTAATACGCTATGCAGGGATTGCTATACAATGGTTGAAGATTTAATTGAATTTTCTGATCGTGTAACAAAGGTACAAAACCTTTTCGCTAGACTACTGCAAGCGGGACCGGAGGCTGCACAAAATTATGAACAAGTTCGTAGGGATTGCGGAGTGCTTACTGACGATTGGAAACACATAAACTCCAGAAGGCAACCGTATGTAGAAACAATTGAGAAGACAGAAGTAAAAGCTGATGAATATATTGTCGATGAAACAGTTGAAACATTTGATGAAGATGACATCATAATGGCTGAAATGGAATCAGAACAATTCAATGAAGAGAAAGAAACAGAAGAATGCAATGAAAAATTCCTAGATAATGTAGAATCAACAGAGGAGACAGATGTTGACCACGAGGAAACAATATGCAAAGATTTTGACAATGAATCATCATTAACATCATATAATAAGCGAAATATTGAAAACATTGATACAGATGCAACTACAACGACATCAAATGAAGATGACAACATTCAGGATATCGCAGTTAAAACTGAGGAATTAACTGAAAAATCTATATCCGATAATGCAAATTATAAATGCCAATCCTGTAATAAAATGTATAAAAAGCCAATGGCTTACAGGCGACATATGGCTGATATACATTGCATGGTACCAACAGATTTGCCCAATCTTGAATGCAAACGCTGCAATATGACTTTTACAACAGAGAATCAGCTTACTGCTCATTATCGTACACATATGCCGACGAAGGAAAAGGCGGACAATGCTTGTAGCTACTGTTCAAAACGTTTTACGACACCTGGAGTTCTCAAGAGGCATATTATGAGCATACATGAACATGTTAAACCCTTCATATGCGACTGTTGCGGCAAGGCAATGAAGACTATTACAGCTCTCAATGAGCACAAACTAGTGCATACCGATGAGTGCCCCTTTGAGTGTTCGATCTGTCATCGACGCTTCAAGAACTTGGCTAGACTTAAGGTATGGAACTCTCAATTTAGTTTTTTTTTTTTTTTTTTTTTTTTTGGTAATTAAAATCCCAATTTACTCAATTTTGTAGATACATTCGGATACGCATACAAATAATAATTATGAATGTAATATTTGTGGCATGAAGCTAAATACTCGACGCACGCTCAACATGCATCAACTTGTTCATACTGATGCCAAACAGTTCAAATGTGATGTATGTGGTGCTGCATTTAAGCGTGGCAAAACACTCAAGGCACATCTGATTCTACATACAGGAATACGGCCTTATAAATGCAATTTTTGTGGCAAAGACTTTTCGAATGGCTCCAATTGTCGAATGCATAAGCGAAAAACGCATCCCAAGGAGTTGGCCGAGGAAGAGGCACGCGGTGTTATGCGTTCAACATTGCTGCCAATGATTACAGAACTAACCGAAGCGTAAGTTATAATATTTTTTAGTTATTTTGAATTTTACTTTTAATTGAATTTTTTTTAACACTTTAACAGTTCAAAACGTGTCAAAAAACCAGCACGACCTGGTACAGCGGTAGTACGAAAAAAAGTCACAAAATATATAAACAGCAATACAACAACCGAAGACGATGATGAGGCGGCGGATGAGGATGCTGATGATGCAGTTCTCTATGAGATTGTTGAAGAATGTCCATAAATGTCGTACATTTATTTTAAATTGTTAAAAAAAAAGCGATTAAAACAAATTTTATAGAAACAATTTTTGTACTTCCATATATACAATAGATTTTATTCATAAAAATTTAGATAATTTGTCGAGTGATTGTACAGATCTAAAATGCTTTATAATCCATCAAGATAGAATGGCCGATAATATAGCATGCGAGATAAAAAGAAAAACGATAATAAAAAAAAATATATATATATAAAATACTTAAGACAAATAAACCGACACATCACAAGATAATTTCGAAACAATAAATAACAAAGAATTTGTAGACGAGAATTATATAGACATATAAATGCATATATGTATATAAAATAACAAACAAAATGTTGAAATAGTCACAATCAGATATATATAATCATCAATTTTATAATATTACCTGATAATATCTCAGATTGTGATTATCATATATATTTTTTTTTTCAGCAAATAAAAGTTGCATTACTTTGGAATGTATAGATCAGCAGCAGCATATACGAAAAATATATAACTTAAAAACTATTATGCTCAGTTGACGTCGTATTGGGATTGTATAAAATTATGATAAATGATATACATACATAAACTTATACAAAACCACCAAAAGCGACAGCCAAGTATATCCTTAGTAAAGATCACATATTGGGATACAATACATATATCTATATATATAGATAACTACCATATAACACTAAAATTCGGGTATTACATTTACGACTTATTTGATAGACAAATTGAGCATATTGTACAAATACAAAATACAATTTACAAATTTAACTAAAACATAGAGAACGTTAAACGTGCGTTTAGTTTCGAGTACAAGAGTTTCTAGTTAATTAGTGCTAGCAGCATATTTGAGCATAGCTAATAATAACATAAAACTTGTAATTATGGCCACTGAATGATGCTGGCAATTAGCACCACAGGTTAAATTATCGCGTGGATATTTATTGAGTGGATCGGCCTCTTCGCCTGGACGACATTGTTTACCCTGTGCGGCAAATATAGCACCGCACAATTCATGGCATGGTGGACACATAATGGCACCCTTATGTAGCCATCCATTTGCAGCGATGCGTATGGATAACTTTTGTCCTGGAAATGAGCATTTGTAGGTATAATTGCCAACAAGAATATGTAAACGGCCATCGAAGCAATTATATTTATAGCAACCGCTGCCCCAATGTTGCCATTCGCGTGTCTGATGACAGGAACGTTCTTCCCACATTGAATCACTGTGATCGAAACATTTTGAACCTGGTCCATAACTTTCAAGTGCAAAATTCTTTTCAGCCTCTGTAAAATAAAATAAAATAAATAATATTTCTAATACAAATGATGAGCATCAAATTTACTTGGATTGTTTTCCTCAAAGCGACAATGAGAGCCGCGTACAATGATATTCTTGCTGCGCCATGTGAACTCTTGTATGTAGGGACAGTGATCGGCTAGCGAAACAGATCCGCCATAATATCCTTCCTCGCCATCTTTAATATTGTCAAGACTATCAAAATTCTGATAGACTTTAGGAAGCACATAATCATGTCTTATCAGATTACATAACGCTACAGAGTTTCTATCATCGGTGCATTCGGTTTGTAGCGGATCCTGTTTAACTTTCGAGCAAAATGGATGAATTGAGCGACCTCTGTGTATGCATAAAAATAATCAAATTAAATTTTTGAATATATATGATATGTATATTTTATATTACCTATCATGATTCATTTGTATCCAATCCTTGCAACTACGCATCGCAAACATGCAACCCAATCCTTTGCCCCAAGTAAGCGGCGTAGCCATTGAATAATTGGCACGATACCAACCAGAATCCTCCATCAATGCCAATGTAATGCGTGAAAATACTGGTGACTGTGTATGTGTGCCAGTCATTGCTTCATTTTCTAGTATACGTTTCTCCCAATGCGTTAAGGCGGTACCTTCACCACCCTGATCCTCAAGCTCAGCACCCTCCAGACTATCACAATCAAAATGTGCTCTCACCTCAGCCACAACGCGTGGCGTAACCAACATATCCACCACCTTCTTAACATGACCGCCACGTACAGCCCAATTGTTACGTTCAACTTTACGTATTGTGCTATTGCTCCACTGATGAATCTGTAATCTGTTCAAAATGACAAAATGGGTGGCAATAAACATGAAATATATATACATATATATGTATAACGATGATGACAATAACAACGTTAGGCACTTACTTTTCATTTAAATATGGTTTGCCAGTGTCCGATTTACGTGGTGTACGCGGACGTCCTTCATCGTCACGGAAAAATGCGTAGAGACTGACAGAGAAGCCTAAAGCGTGCAGAATCTCATGTTTCACGGTCGATATTAATGTCTGTAACTCTTGCGGTTTAGTGCTGATACTTTCAGGACATAAATTGGCATGGCCAGCAATAGGACGATCCAGTAATGCCTCCTGTTGACAATGTGCGGCATAGGCAACAGTTAGACCTTTGAAACAACGTTGTGTTTGTCGTGCCGAAACATAAAAAACAAAATCAGCATTCTCGATGCCATCACCAGGTATTGTATTATTCTCAATGCGGCAATTTTGTCCCGTACTATTACAGACACGACACACCTGAAATCAAAAGAGAAATATTATAGTAGTAGTAGTAAAATATAAGTAAATATATTCAAGTATTTGAATGACTCACATCAAGATGTTCGTTGGGCACCTGAACTTCACCGCACATAGTCGCTGTCTTGCAATGATCAATGCAATGGGTGTGTCCATTTTTTACATATACCTGCGTACTATCGCATTTCCTAAAAGTGTTTTGTTTTCGCCATCATATTGTTGAAAAATAGAAGATTAACATAATCTGATAAATTCACTTACCGATTTAAACGTATTACACCCTTCGTTTCGCGCACCATTAGTGCTTGTTCCCAGAATTGTACTGCCTCCGGCAATACAGTGTCCTATTAAGGTAATTTGAGCATTATTAAGGACATCAACATTTACGCGACACAGACATAGACATAGACATAGACATAGACATAGACAGAGACAAAGACAGAGACGGAGAAAAGACAACGACAAAAACAGTTTACAACGATTTTTATATACATTATAAAAACAAGTAAGAAAGTTATAGTCGAGTATGTTCGACTATATAATACTCGGTGCCCAAAGTTATATTATATATTTATTTAGCTCGTGCTGCGCACTCGCCAATTTTAAGTTAATTTAAAAAAAAAAAAAAAAAATCGCCTCGAGAATCGAACCGCGGACCACATGCACGCGAGTTCAACCCTCTAACCACTGAGCCACACTCTTTACAAGTGTGAGAAACACTGAGTAAATGTTGCAAGCAAGCGTACGCTATAGAGACGCCTCTCAACTTTTGGAATTTGAAATGTGTATAACTTCCATGTTAATTATCCGATCTGTACCAAATTTTTACACAGCTCTTATAGTCTCCGAGATCTGTGTGTTCATACGGACGTACAGACGGACATGCTCCAATCGACTCGACTGTTGATCCTGGGTCAGAATATATATACTTTATGGGGTCGGCCACGCCTCCTTATGGGTGTTACATACATTTGCTGCTGTCACTAACCCAATATACTCTTGGTACCCAATGGGCACCGAGTATGATTACAAAAATTTACTTACATTTATCAAATTGAATTTCTCCTCCTCTAATCTGTAAAAATGCCGTAAAATTGAATGTCATCAAAATTAGTTTAAAATTAAATTATGCAAGTGTAATGAATGAATATGAATAAATGTGATAACGCTAGACATAAATAGACTCTAAGAATATATATATATATATATATACAGTCGAGTCTCGATAATTCGAAATGGCACGGGGATCATATTTTTTACGAATTATGGAGTATTTCGAATTATTTTCAAATTATTTATTGAATTTCTTTTCAAGGGAACAGAAATGTTTACGAATTAATGAGAATTTCGAATTAGCGGGGTACGAATTATCGCGACTTGACTGTATATGCATGTATATATATATATATATATATATATATTTCTTAAAGTCAAGTATATAACTTTGTGTCTAAGCACGTAGCTTAAGCTTATAACTGTTATTTTAATATCTTGGCCTTTTGCTTTTTAAAGTATAATTTATAGTTAGGAATTCTTACGTATTATAGGAACTACATATGTATGTATGTATATCATATGTAGCTGTATTTTTCTTTACGAATACCACAATGTGCACGTTTTGTAAGCAATTACGCTGCACTCACACACAAACACACATACACTATCATACAATTACACAGTCTAGTCTAGTCTGCTCTAGTCTAATTGCCCTAAATAAAAAAAAAAAAAAAAAAAAAAAAATTATCTCAATTGAGATTTTTAAATTCAGTAAATTAAAATTAATTAGCTCAACTATAGTGTGAATATATACATATATCTGTATATATATATATATAGATATATAAGCATGTAGAGTGCTAAACAGATTTTTATACTCTGTAGTAGAGGTGAAGAACTATCGATGTCACTATCGGGACTATCGGAATTATCGGGATCGGTGGTTAGCCACTATCGACAGGCTAGTGGCCAATCGCTATCGTCGATAGTGGTCGATATTTTAGTTTTTCCATCTCTACGTTAAAAGTGTGAAACGAAAGGAAATTGCGCGTTTTTGTGATATAGTTTTAAACATTGTAATTAATAACAAAATGGAACGTTTTCATCAAATAGGTAAAATTATTGTTATATTTTTGTTATATTGTTATTTTCTATTATAAAATTAACAGCAAAATATTGTGTGACAATAACAAAAGTGCTACGTAAAGATAACATTTGCTGCTATTACGTTTTGCTGTGAAATACATACATACATACATACATACATACATACATACATACATACATACATACATACGCATATGTTCTTGTTCATACATATATGTAAATACACGTGTTTCTACTTAAAAATAATAAAAGTTATACATTTAATTATAGAAAAACGTAAAAATAATTCCAAAATTTCACGCGTATGGAAATATTTTAAAATCTCTGAAGATAAAAAATTTGCAAAATGTCTTTTGTGTGAAAAAGATTATAGAACTAGCGGGAATACATCAAATTTACGAGATCATTTGAAAAGATTTCACCCGACAGATTGTGAGCGTGACCATATCCCATCCACAAGTAGCAGCTCTAGATCGAGTATGCAATCTGTGGCTTCTTCTTATGATATACATTTAATTAAAGGAAAACGCAAAAATAATTCCAAAATTTCACGCGTATGGAAATATTTCAAAATCTCTGAAGATAAAAAATTTGCAAAATGTCTTTTGTGTGAAAAAGACTATAGAACTAGCGGGAATACATCAAACTTACAAGATCATTTGAAAAGATTTCACCCGACATTGGATACTCAAGCACCGGGTAAGAGTACACGTGAGACAGATGCTGACAATGACCATACTTGCCCATCCACAAGTAGCAGCTCTAGGTCGAGTATGCCATCTGAGGATTCTTATTTGAAGAGAGCCATATTGTATGAGTCAAATTCAAAGCGCAGAAATGATATTGACCAGGCATTAATCGAAATGATCGCTGAGGATATGCAACCATACAGTATTGTAGAAAATAAAGGATTTGTAAAGTACTCACAGGTATTATTATTAATAGTGATTCCGAAACTTTCTCCGCTACTTGTAACATTTATTTACATCTTATTATAAATACAGGTATTAGATCCAAGATATAAAATGCCGAGCAAAACATATTTAAGGGATGTACTAATGAAGAACATATATAAGGAAACCTCCGAAAAACTGGCAATTATTTTAGAAAGCACTTCAAACGTTGCAATTACATGCGACTTCTGGACATCATGCGCCAACACAAGTTTTTTAACGGTAACAGTTCACTTTGTTCACGACTATGCTTTGAAAACAGCATCATTAGCCACCAAAAAACTTTTGGATGATACTAACCATTCGGCAAATAATATTGCAAATACATTGCAAGAAATATTAGCACAGTGGAACGTCCTTGAAAAAACAGTTTGCATTGTTACAGAAAATTCTGCATCAATGCTTAAGGCATGTGATATACTGAAAATAAGAAATCTCCCCTGCTTCGCCCATACTATCAACCTGGTGATACAAGATGGACTTAAAACGGACGATGATAAGGGACTACAAGAGTTGTTTGCAAAGTGCAAAAGAATTGAAGACTTTTTCAAGAAAAATACTATAGAAGGCGAAAAATTTAAAAATGCCAAAGAAAGCTTCCCATATACGTTGGTTCAAGAAATGCCTACAAGTTGGAATAGTTTTTTTTTTATGATTCAACGAATTTTGGCAACGAATGATGTTATTAATAATGTATTATTATCAACAACAAACGCACCATTCCCTTTAACCACGGAGGAAATGCAGATATTAAAAGAAATAGGAAAAATACTTGCGCCCTTTCAAGAAGCAAGTGAAAAGGTTTCGAATGGAACGTATGTTACCATTTCTTTAATAATACCCACGGCATACATTTTGTGCCGAAAATTAGAACGCATTATCCCAGACTTGGAAACTATAGAGGGAAAAACTATTATAAATAAATTATTGGCTGCAATAAGAAAACGTCTGTCTATATACGAGACGTGGCAACTTCCAAGAATAGCAACCCTTATTGATCCACGCTTTAAAACAAATGGATTTCAGAGCCCTAAAAATGCGGATCAAGCATGTGACTATTTGGATAGTGAGCTGCTCACGTTGGCAATGTGCGAAAAATCACCCAACAAAACGGATATTTCAACTGTGGAGGAATACGACGATAATAAGTCATTTTTTGATTTAATTTTAAATAATCAAGCTGATAATCAATATTGTAATGCCAAAACTGATTCCATTATTATTAGGCAACAGTATATGGAGAGGGCTTTGGTTAATCAGGAAATGGATCCCTTATTATGGATCAAGGTAAATTTAAATAGCTAAGTAAATACGATCAAACATAATTCATATATTAAATAAATTTCCAGATGAACCAGAACGACTTTCCCACATTGAAAATGTTATTTTTCAAATATTTTTGTATACCCGCAACCTCTGTAGAGTCGAAGAGGGTCTTCAGCAAAGCAGGACAAATTGTTTCAAATAGGCTTACAGGGCTTAAAGATGAAAATGTTAATGTCTTGCTTTTTCTTAACCAAAATTATTGGTTGAAATAAATATATATATGTATATAGTAGAATCTGGTTATAACGACTCTGCTTAAAGCGTCAGTCCGGTTACTGCGACTAAAACTCGTTGGGTTGATTGGTCCCCATGCAAAGTTATACATACAAACTACTTCCGGTTAGTGCGTCTTCCGGGTATAACGACGTAAAATCGTAGGTTCCTTGAAAGTCGCTATAAGCGGAATCTACTGTATATATAAAGTAGTTAAGGAAAGCCTAAAAAATATAAAATCAGATAAAGATTGGAAAACCAATGTCATACTTTTATACTTTAAATAAATATGAACTATTACAGAAACTAATTCAATTATTTTTTTAAGTTTACTTACTGAACTATCGACAACTATCGACGATAGATTTTTCTTTCGTCAATCGTTGATCGTTTATGGAAACTATCAAGCACAAAGAAACTATCATCGATGTCGCAGACTATCGATAGTTCTCCATCTCTATTCGGCAGCCATAGAGTACAACAGAGAGTATTATCACTTTGCGAAATCGGAATTATTATACAATTATTATACATCTCTATTCGGCAGCCATAGAGTACAACAGAGCGTATTATCAGTTTGCGAAAGCAGCAAAATTTATGTCACACCCAAAAGAAGGTGTGACAGGTCCAATAAAGTATTTTATGTCTGTATATATGATATGTATGTATTCTTGCTCAGGATCAACAGTAAACTCCACTGCACTATGCACGTCTATCTATCTGATGTGATCACTTTGAAATGTATAATAAACATGAAATTTAAATAATTTTCAATTTTTCTGTGTACCGGGTATCTTATAGTCAAGCATACACGTTTACAATTTTCTTATTCGTTTAGTTTATTTATATTCGAAAGTAAAGATTAGTCAAATATAATTCAAGATTCAAGATTATGCTTTAGTTGTATATTGAGTTAATAAGCACATAATATGTTAGCACGTAACAATTCCTGGAATTGACCTTGTTCGTTGGCATTGGTAATAAACATTGCTGCTGCTGCTGCTGCTGCTGCTACTGCTGTTGCTGTTGTTGTTATTGCCGTTGCTGTTGGTCATTTGGCCATTTAGCTGTTAAGCAGCACAGGGCTGTGGCTTTAAATCACAGCTAACTAGCTAGCCAAAAAAAAAATAAAATAAAAAATGTCGCAATCATAGGTAACCTTAAAGAGTCTCTACGCTGCGCTGAGCTAAGCGCTGCGCTGCTTTATGCCGTGCCGTGCTGTGCTGCGCCGTGCCGCGGTCAGCTGTGTTAATTTCGACAAATTGAACGCAGCGCAGCTGAAAACCAATTTTTTTTTAACTCAAGTGTTACTCAACGTTACCCAAACTTGGGGCGATGGGGCGAAAAAGAGCACAACAATAGTATATAGAGAACAGCAGTGCAGTGGGGGGGGGGGGTAGTGTGAAGTGAGGGGTAATGTAGTATTAGTGAAGTTTAACGATTATTTGTGATGTTTTAAGTTGACATTCGATCGTAAAATTGTTTGCTATTTTTTTTACTTGGCACAATTTAATGACAATATTCAATTTGCTTAACTGAAAAACTCAGCAGTAAATTAAAGAGATGCAGAGATTTTAAATGCAGAAATGCAGAGATATTGTGTGTGTGTGTGTGTGTTTGTGTGACTCACCTGTAAACAGATTCATCATAGACGAGCAGAATACGCAACGGTTGATCGGCAGCAACGCTGCGTCGACGTACGCTATGCACAGCTGAGTCGGCATCATTATTATTATCATCATCATCATTATCATCATCATTGGCCAGCCGTATGTTTACACCATGCACAACCTAGAGATAGAGAAGAGAGAGAGAGAGAGGAGACATTTTTTTTTTGTTAGAGTTTGATTCGATTTTAACAGAAAGCGAAAATGTTGTTAAGCAGTCGAAAATGACGACATGACACAAAGGTCTACACAAATAGGTAACTGTAATTGGCTTCGGCTTCGGCTCTTTGCAAATTGCACTGAAATTAATTTTAAATTGCCCGCCAAATTGTTCAACTATTGAGACATCAAATGTCAATGGTTACATTTTTTTTTTTTTTTTTTGGGCATTTCTGTAATTTTTTTTTTATTATTTTTTTCTCCCTCTGTTACCTTTGTTTAGTTACTAATTTGTTATTTATAATCAAAGTATTTGTTATTATTATTATTGTTTTTATTTGTTTTTTGTTTTCGGTTTGTCGCTTTATCGCTTTGTTTCGACCATTGTGCAATATTATGTGCCAATTATTGTGAATAAAATTAAATGCTATTTGAATATGCAAAAAAAACCAACAAAAATTTGGCTCAACTCTGCATTTGATTTTTTGACTTTAACTGCTTATCTATTATAATTTATGGATGGCCAGACAAAACAAAAACAAAAACAAAAAAAAAACGTATCTTACAGATGCGCTCGAGTGATGCTAAAAATAAAAACAAAACAAGCTAAAATTCCTATACAGACATGTCTGCTAGCATGTGTATGTATGTATATGTGTGTGTGTGTATCTGTATACACTAAACATCATTAAGTGTAAGTATGTAAATCAGATTACCGGTCGGTCTACGCCCCAGTTTGAGTTAAAGCTTGCAGACTGAGACTGAGACTGAAGACGCTTGAAATTCACTTTCATCTTTCAATGAAATTGAAAGTGAGGCGTAGCCCAAAATCTTATATGCCATCAAAATTGTATTCACAACAGAATATAATAAAGAATTTAACATATGTTTGTTATGTTTGTTTTCTATGCTTTATGCGTCTGTTGAGCAAGAACAGTTAAGTCTCTGTGTCTTTTCAGTCTTTGTATCTATCAGAATTATTATACATATGTATATGCTTTATGTTTTCTATTATAGATTCTTAGAAATTCTAGATAATTAGATGCAAAAGCAAAGACAAAGACAAAGGCAATACAAGAAAAGAAAAAAAAAAAACATAAACAATGGCTAACTATATAAATGCTAAGTAATTGTAGACTTTGTTCGCATTTGCAGTGATCATTAGTTGACAATTTGCTGTTTTACACTTAAAGAAACAAATAAAAAAAAAACGTGAGATTTACATCTCGCATGAAGCCTAATTAAATATAGTAAATTTAAATGTTTAATAAAAAAAAAGTCTGTTAAAAGAAAGAAATGACCATGAAAACGCCTTGAACTTTTCTCTCTGTGTAGTTATGGAACCAAAGCGAAGCTAAATGGCAATAACAGACACCTGCACGATCATTATAAACTATCATTCGACAAAGTATCTGTATGTGCGTCTGTCTGTCTGTCAGTCTGTGTATCTGTATAAGTTGACTTAACTACAACAATAACAACAATTTATCTATATTTGTCTATTAAGCAAGAACAAAGATCATAGAAATAGCACTTAAAGCATCCCGCTTGGAGAACATTGCATATAAATAAGACATGATTCTGAACGGAAAGCAGAGGCGTAGCAGCTAACGAACCAATGAAAATACAAATTCAGATAAAATTCTTAATAAAATAATAAACGTTATGTTGATTACTGCTGCACTGTGCAACAAGTGTCGAACAAAATAATAAAATAGGAAATTCTAAAGTTGAAATTCTAATGCGCAATATAACAATTTCATGTTATGTATATATATTATGCAGTATAGTATAAAATATATTTAAATAAACAAAAAAAAAGCATGAACAGAAAAAAAAACAAAACTACCCTTTATTATATATATATTTGCAGGGTATGAGAATCATTAAGATAACAAAAGTAAATATTACAATACATTGTACAATTTTTCACAGTACATTGGCGTTTAACTCGTGACGACCCTCAAGAATGATCAGCATTTTGTATGATCTTCAGACGTCAAAGTCGCTTTAAGCCTCAAAAGCCTTAAAGTCTCAAAAGCCCCTAAGCCCTCGTAAGCCCCTAGCTGCCGCGCCCATTATAGGAAACTGCGTTTGCTATTTGTGGCTTTCAATGAATGTGCACGAAAAATCCGTTAACAAAGCAACTTAAAGACATTCGCTAGGTGAAAGATGAGCCAGCCTCAGCCTCAGCACCTGACGCATAATGCATATAAACTTTGCAGCAACATGTGGCAAGTCTTTGTTGCTGTTGTCATTGCCGTTGCCGTTGCTCGCTGCTTGTTGTCGTTGTCGATGACGATGCTGAAGTTGAAGTTAAAACCGTTGCTGGCGCTTTAGAGTCTCATTCAAACTATCGACTGACTGTTGCATGGCGTTTGTTGCATGTTGCAACAATGTACGAGTACATATAGCCAGTAGTAGTTAAGGCATTGCGATTCATCGAACAACTGCAAATTTAGCTATATTAAAACCGATCATCACAGATCTCGCACTTTATGTGCAATGCAAGCCAATCGCAATACACGATCATTTTTTTTTTATTTATTTTTATTTTTTTTTTATTATTAACAAATGTCTTAATGAACATACAAAATGATTCTTAACTTGCACAATTGAATCAATTAAAGAACTGTTCATTACTTTCAACAAACATTTTAGATTATCAACAATTATTTATTTATTTATTTATTTGTCAAGAATTAACAGGTGTTAAATTTATCTTTCTTATATACAATGATATATATATATATATATATATATGTATATATATATCGTACTATCTGTAAAATTATCTTTATGCTGTCTTTATATACTATATTCTATATACATATATTTAATATACAAATATTCTATGTAGATAACAAATTTTATGCCTCCTGTGCTTATAATCTCTGAGAGAGAAGATTGTGTACAATCTCATTGAACCTACAATTTTTCTTAATTAAAAACTTACAATATTGTTTATACAAATATGGCTGTGTATAGCAACTGTAGCTTCTGAGATGCTTTGCAATATGATTTTTCGAGCAGTAGTAACTTCTCCAGCAAACAATCCAATAAACATTGTATACCAATTATATAATAGATTTAGTAATTTATATTTAAATTTAGATTTAGCTATTAAACTTAATTTGAAAATAATTATTCCTATCTTATATATATATATATATATATATATATATATATATATATATATATATATATATTAGTAATATTTCATATTGCATTAATTACTTTATCAATGTGATTCAGTATGAATTATTGTCTACAGTCAACATGAGTTTGTTTCATCAAATAAATTTTATAATATTAATATTGGAAATTGTAAGTAAATATTTAATGTGAATAATGAATTATTTACAAGATTTTCTTAATAAATATTTATTAAGGTTTATGGAACCTATAAGTTTCATGATGTTAAGTGCGCTCTGCTTGATAAAGAGTATCTAGATTTTGATGTATGTCGGATCAGAGCAATTGATCGTACACATAATTCAATAAATATTAATGTGAAATTGAAGAAAACTTTAACAAGCGTAATTAAAAGAATTTTTTCTATTGGATAAAGACAATGATATAAATAATATAATTTTTATACTTGTATATTCTATAGTTTCAGGTTAATTTTAAGATCTTAAAACGTGAACGTGGCGGTTGGCATCCATTTTTATATGCAATGACCATTGATACATGTAAATTTTTTCAAACACCACAAAAATATCAAATTCCAAATATTATATATTATTATATTAAAAATTTTACAAATGTTAATCATACCTGCCCTTATTTGGTGAGTATTTCTATATAATTCCTAATAATGATTTTTTTTAATTTAAAATTTTTAATGTTTTTTTAGGCCAATACTACAATGAGTTTAATCGAATGGCAACCTAATGAACTTAACTTTTTATCCCGATTCCCCGTTGAAAATGGACGATATGGTTTAACTACCAATTGGTATAGCGGAAGGAAGAGAATCTGTGAAATAAATGGATCTCTAGATCTTTTTTAAATAAATGAATATACATATATATAGACATATAATTGTCGTCTATTGATTTTCTATGTTTAATTCATGAATTAAGAAAAAAAATAAAGTCCATATAATAATTTTGATTCGTCTGCAATACAAGTACTTTTCACTATAGACTTTCCAACCTTTATCGGGTCTACCACAACCCCTTATGGACGTAGAATTCCTGGTATCACTACCTATATTTATGTTATACTCCATAGATACCGTGTAATAACATTTTTTTCTAATTTTAATTGTTCTTCATACTTGCAAATTGTTTTTAATTTTACATTGTGTGATTAGGGTGAAAATTGGAGTACAAACCGTAATTAACTCAATTTACTGCTTTATAATTTATGCATGCGTAAAACAATGCGGCAAGTAAACAATTAGTATAACAATAAATATTTAATGAGCCATATAATTATGTATTTACATATGTTTAGTATTTTATTATCAAATCATCACAAAATTTGTTTTTTTTTTTTTTTTTTTTTTTAGTTTCTAAATTCTTAATAGATATTTATATGTACATATGTACAGTCGAGTCTCGATAATTCGAAATGCCACGGGGATCATATTTTTTTACGAATTATGGAATATTTCGAATTATTTTCAAATTATTTATTGAATTTCTTTTCAAGGGAATAGAAATGTTTACGAATTATTGAGAATTTCGAATTAGCGGGGCACGAATTATCGCGACTTGACTGTACATACTTACATAAACAAATATAAATCAGAAAAGATATGAACAAACTTAACTCTATAAATAATTCACTGATAATGTAAAGAATTTTGGAATCTATGCAAAATTTAGCGACGATACACTTTCTAAGCAGAGCAAGCGAATGCGCCCATTGTTGTGCTTATTCAATCTCCGATAAGACGTAATGCTCAACTGACTTGCATATTAACTTACTAATTCGACTATCTAACAAATTTAGTGGGCCACACCACATTCGAGCGTGTCCAGTACTGATACGTGAGATATGCGACTCACATCATGTTAATGGTAATACATATAAATAAGAAAGAAAACAAAGAAAAGGAAAAAAAAAACACAAGTAGAGAAGAAAGAAAAAAAAAAGAAAGAGAAATGTGCCGGTCTGTTGTTACACTTGGCCGCACATGGCAACTCTGCGCCTACTCGATTTACCTCCCGTATTTACTTTTTTAGCAAAAAGCAGAGAAAAAAATAAAAGCTAAAACAGCCATAAATAACAAACGCGATTCGAGCACGCACGGGGCGGGCGCCGGCAATCATCAAGCAGCCACTTTTTGCTTGCGGACACTCAACAGTAGTTGCGCATGCTAATTCCAACAAGTGTATCGAGCCGATCGACAGTCGACAGACGACAGAAGGCGAGAGATAGTGAGCGTCGGCGTCAATATCGTCATCGGTTGCCGTTACATTGAGTAATTATTTACGTGCGTCGCGTAGTCAATCTGTCAATCGTTCACTAAGCCAAGCATGACGGCATTTCTTCTACAGTCTATGTGTATGTGTGAGTGTGTGTGTGTCTATGTACGTTTGCTTTTTCTCCCTCTCTTTCCGCAGTTTTTCACTATACTAAACGTACTGTCTGCGCCTGCGTCTGTCACCTGCTGCGCTTCAGTCAATGTTCGCCGGTCAGATCAATCGCAAGCTTTCAAGCTTCAATGCCTTCAAATGAGTGAGTGAGAAAGGGAGAGTATATTTGTGCTTTCACTTTTGTTTTGTCGCGTCATTTTGGCACTCAGCTCACAGCTGTTACTCTCGTGTTTTTGTTGTTGTTTGCGGTCTGTGTGCATTCGCCTGTACATACATAATTACTAGTATATATATCGATGAATAGCGATGTTTTAGTGAATATCGGCTACTTTGCATGCCGCGATACTTTAATGGTTTATTTTTTTCTTCTTTCGTGCTCAATTCATTTTTTTTTTTTTATTTTTGGTTACCTCATTGTGTGACCAACAGCAGCGGATATGTTACTTAATAAAAACCCATGAATGTTATACAAAATGATAGATTAACAAACATAATAAAAAAAAGATACATACATACATACATCCGAGCACAACAATGCAGTTGTATGAAGAAGTAGAAAATGATGAATACGAAAGTATAGTATGAACCAAGTAATAGAAATATGAGTATAAATGCGAGTACAATACAAATTGTGATACTTGATTCTAGTGGTGGTATTATGTCCATTTACCATCAGATTTGTTAATTTACTACGCTAACTATTTTTAATTGGTTGAAATCCGATAAAGTCTACTTAGATTACTGCCATGCACTTGCTAAAGCGCAAATGAAGACGCACATAATGCTTTGCTGTTGTATTGTTGTTGTTGTTTTGTTTAGTAGAGCCATGGCACTTGCACATCGGCACGTACAAATCTCATTGCATTAAATCCTTGCAAGCAAACTCAAAACGAATTGAAATTCAATTTAAATCGCATTTAATACTCATTTACCAGACCAGTGTATGAAGGAAGAAACTTCCACTTGCAATCAACAAGAGAAGCTTACAATTTCAATTGCATTGCGTATTTATCAGATTTTACACTTCATCATTGCCATGACAATGCGCGTGGTAAATACATGTTGTATATTAACTGATATTACATATACACTAACTATCATTCACAATTAACAAATTTCTAATTTTGCGATTGCCATTTGTCATTTAGCAACTTATTACGTTATGTTATGCATCTAGTTCCAAAATTCATAATGTTGTGCGTGTGTATAAATTTCAAAATTAGCCTCGAGCCATGTAGCATAATTAACAATTTATGTGTATGTATCTGACTGGCTGGCTGGCTAGCTGCGAGGTCTGTTAACAAAACTTGTTTCAAGCTAGTCCCCAGGGACTGTTATAGTCATAAGTGGTAACAGATACATGCATATGCATATGTATGTGTATCTGTAGATATTATTCATAGCATCAGCTGGAGATAAGTTGAATGAGATTTTATCTTTTGCACTTGTTTATTTATCTAGATATTTGCACAACGCCTTCAATGCTCTGCTGCTTCCATAAATATTTTACAATAGCTACAAATATATCGTACATATGTACGAGATGTATATAAATATTTGTGTTCATCTTAATTGAATAACGTAAAAGCAAAAATAATAAAGGCAACAATTATAAGCTTCAACTATTCATTTATTCACTTTCTCATAATAATACAACAAGTACAACAAGATTTTGTATCGTTTCGCTTGTTACATATTGCCATAGAAATCGGTGTAAACAAATGTGCAAAAAACATTTATAATTGAAACTTGTCGCCAATTACATACAGAACGCACAAATCAAAATCAATTTTCATGATAAACAAGTGTACAGCAAAAAGCCAGCAAGAAGATAGGGTCGAAGGCCATATTTAGCCCAATGACAAGCCAGGCCAGGCCATGCCAACCCAGACCAGGCCAAGCCAGGCAGCCGTACTTGTTTTTCAATTTTCATTTCGACATTTTCCATTTTGCAATAGTCCTAAGCTCATTTTACCATCTCCTCCCTCTCTCTCTCTCTTTCGCTCTCGCTCTATGTTAGAATAAAGGAGCTTCACGACCTATGCAGATATTTACATACACACATACATCTGTATATAAATAAATATATATCTACTTGTATTGAATATTTCATGCTGATTTGCTTGTCAACTGAACCAATTTATTGATGCTCTGGTAAAGGGTCTTCTATAGATATAAGCCAAACATAATTCTTTGTCTAACGTTTGAATGCTCTTTATAAATGTTTTGGCTTAAATCAAATTCACATTCATAGCAAATAGTTTTGTGTAGTTTACAAGTTGTTAAGTTTATGAATCCTGAATACAAGTAAAAGTTAACAAGAAAACAAAGTTTGATTTGGAATCTGTTGTTAATGAGCTTGCGGATTATGAGCGTTACAAATTCCTAATCAAAATTAATATAACTTTTTCAAGGGTATACAAATATTTACTACACTGAATAATTGATTGTACTGTAATATATTAATATATAAATAAATTTCTTTGAATAGCTTAATTAGTTATTTTTATGCATATTCATTCGCATTTATTGAATAAACTCAATTTCAAATGTATATGTATATAGAAATTTAAATGAATCTCTTCAAAATTTTATTTCAAATAAAAGTCTTTGTTCAAATATTTTATATATGAATATGTATGTATATAGTAACCTTGAGTTTATATTTCAAAAAGAGCACAATATATATTCCAGATTTTCTTTACATCATCATCATTATCATTATCATGAGCATACATATATTATCGTTATTGACAGTATCAACATCAACGTTGCATGCACACAAAAAATAAAAAAAGAGAAAAAAGAAAACAGAAAACGTGACAAATACAAATGATTCAATTTGTTCTGTTTCGCAGCTTCAATTTATTTAAGTCTAATTGAAACTGAGTTTGGACGACTGCTGCTGCTGCTACTGCTGCTCGACCAGGCATAAATAAGGTGGTCAAAAAAAAAGGCGTTCGACCAACGTGTGCACATACTCTCCCAGTTCATACACTGCCCGCACATTCATTAATTCATTTACATACTCGTTGCACTTACATATATATACATACATACATACCATATATCAACGTACATATTTACTGTACTGTAGGTTGATAAATACAAATATACTGATATAATGTATTTACTGTAAATCTGTGCAATCGCCGGGCATTTCAGAATTGGCCTGTCTGGTCAACGAACAGCGGGCAGCGGAAGAAGTACGCGACTCACACTCGTAATCTTTTTATTTTTTTTATTTTTTTTTTTGCGTTTTAAAGATTTTTCAGTTACAAATAATTTAAATAATTGCATACGGATTAACCTCGAAAGCTTCAATAAAAAAAAAACAAGAAACAAACAAGTTAACACGCGCCACACAGAGTTTACACGACTAGTGCATACTCTGCAGTTTAAATAATTATAACGATATGAACTATAACGGATCTTACTCTATCTAACGGATCTATATTCTATTGTATAACAATGCATATTATAACATCCGGTACCAATACAATCTTGAGGGAACTTTGAGACACCAGTCAGTAAACGCCTATAAGGACATTTTGACGATCCCATAAAGTGTATTTATTTATATATTTTCCTCTCAAAATCACCAGTCCGTATAAACGCCAAGATCTTAGATACTATAAGAGCTGCAAACTTTTAAATATATTGCAAAGTGCCAAGTGGAATACAAATAAAGTGCGATAATACAGATGACCTTTAAAAATTTGGTCTACTTTGGAAGAAAAAAAAATCTGGAATTGAAATTAATTTTCAATTGTTTTTGATACCGGGTATTAGACAGTCATATGAAATTAAATGTATTTAATTATGACTGTGCTTGAGATCTAAATGAACAAGTTGAATCATTCATTTTTATATTATATTATATTATATTATATTATATTAACTTAACTTATCTGTTCATTTAATTATTATAGTGTATTTATAATACATTAGCAACACATTTATCAGTAATTTTCTTCACGTAATTCCTTTTACATTTTATAGACTTTTACTGGAAATCAGATAGATATGCAGATATTTCTACTGTCGCTGACGTACAGTTAACGCTATACTACTGTAATTATGTAAATTATCTGTATTTATTTATTTATTTTTTTTATTTTTTTTAATTTGCACAATTATAGGGCGACCTGTTTATGATGGAAAGTTAATTAAATTGCCGTCGCTTGCAGTTAGAACGAACAACAAGTGTAGTGGCAGGCTAACGCTTGCACTTGGCCATTGACTAACGTTGTCGCTGACGGCAGCAAATAGCAAATGGTCAAAACGTCTGACATTAAGTCAAAGCGAAGCAGAGCAAAAACAAAGTAAAAAAAATAAACAAGAAAAATCAACAGCAGAAATGAAAATGAGAAAAACCCAATACACGCACGGACACACACACATGCACACACACACACACTTCGTAGCCGGTTTTATGCCATGCTATGAATATACATACATATATACATAGCCGGCATCACATTTGAAGGTAACTAACATATTTAGTAGGCAACTGTTTGGCAACCAGAAACCGTTATGTTATATCGTCATATTATAGCAACCAAAACACAATTGCATGCTACTCAAAATTCCGTATGATTCTGTTAAGTTAAGTTTGGTTGCACTGAATCTTAATGTGCATATGATTAGCAGAAATTAGTCAATGCATTTCTGAAGAATCATGGCAACTAGACTGAGCATGTGAGAATTTGCAGTCTCGGTTTTTTCCCTCCTCCTGTCAAGCAATTCCAATAATTCAACACAAATTACAAAAGAATACTGGAAATACCAAAACTATATAAACATATATATATATAAATAAATAAATAAAAAGTTATTTCTGGCATCCCGAAGATTGCATACCCTTGCAGTCATAGAACACAACTAATCATACAATAACTCAATTTTCTTCCAATTGTTTCTATGCCAGCTATTTATATGAAATAATTGTCCGACATGATCGATTCCGACTTATATACAGCCTATGGGCATGAGGAGTATGCATACCAAGTTTCAATGTGCTAGCCTTAAGGCTAAAAGACTAGTTTCTGTAGCACCAGGCGTGCATATAGATTTGAAATCTGCTGTTGATGTTGAATAAACATATATAGTTTGTAGGATCATAGTATAGTTTTATATATACACTCAGGGTATATATACACTAGGGTATAAAAAAAAAACTTTACAATAGTTATTCGATCAATGCTAATGAACAATACCAAAATAATTCATAGAAATATTTTGTGTACACATGGGAAATATTTTACTATGGCAAAAGTTACATATATTAGAGGAAATGTTAATAAAAACTTTTATAATAAATCTAAATTTCATTGACATTGTATTGATTAATTAAAAGAAAAATAAATCAGCTATAAAACAAATAATTATTGACAGAAAGTCGACAATAGACTTTAGTTTTGATGATTTCTTCAAACATATTCAAATTATAAAATGAAACAAAATATACAGTAGATTCCGCTTATAGCGACTTTCAAGGGACCTACGATTTTACGTCGTTATACCCGGAAGACGCACTAACCGAAAGTAGTTTGTATGTATAAGTTTGTATGGGGACCAATCAAGCCAACGAGTTTTAGTCGCAGTAACCGGACGGACGCTATAAGCAGAGTTGTTATAACCGGATTCTACTGCATATAGTATAAGTTTTATAAATAGCATTATATGATGCTACATTTCAAACTTCTACGTGAGATTGACAATTAAGATTTCCGTCATAAGATATCTAGAGGCAACATTTGTAGCATATATGTATGTATGTACATATAATGCGACTAGTAACTATTTCGTATTATTCTGATCCGCTTGTGGTTTGCCACAACACACACACACACACACACACATACAAGCAGAGAAACTAATTAAGTTGTAAGTGGAAATTCCTGTAAATGAAACCAATTATAAATTTTCACCAAATTCAAATTCATTTATGAGTTTCGCACAGCATAGCGGGGCGGCATCGCATAATGGAAACTGACACAAAGCGTAAAAAAGTTTTAATTTACAATGCGTTGAAATTTTGGCAGAATTTTGGCAAATGAAATTTTCTATGCTGCGACATATGCAAGGTCACTGCGTGGATTTTCTTTTTACGGTCGGATGTACATACATATGTATATATTTAATTACTCACCTCATGTGCTTTCGGATGTTGATGCTGACAATTGTGAGCATTAATACAGCGCCAGGAGTAGCAGCAACACCACAATAAAATGGTCAGCTGAAGCATAGAAAGACGCCAGTGCATGTCGGCGTTAATGCTGGGCGCTAGCGCTGGCAATGAGGTGGGCGGGACAATGGACGAGTTTAATGATCAGTCAGTCTATGAATCTGTTGTACCTAGTGATACGTTTGCTAATTATAGAATAACGATCACAACAACAACGACGACAACGACAGTGACAACACTAAATATGTTGTATGCACTATAAGCTGATATGCTTTGTCTCTGTTCAATGCCCGGTAAACATGATGAGCATATTGTTTGATTGCTTCACTTCACTTGAAACTTGCATATATATATGTATGTATATTTTACAGATACATATACATACATGCACGTAAAGAGATAAACACATTTAAACATTTGTTTGTATCATTTTCTTGACTGTTGCATGCTTTATTATTTGCTCATATACGCTTTATGCTTCTTTCTCTCTTTTATTTCGCTTTTGTTGTTTTTTTTTATTTATTTTTTTTTTTTTTTATATATTGTCAATTAACTCGCACACCGAAACCGGCTGGGCAGCCCATGCTCCTTGTCCCTGTCTCTGTCGAGCTCACAAACACACTGACACACACACACATACACACATACGGCTGTGCTTACATACACGCACACATATGTATATACAACACAACAGAGTCAGTCGTACCACAGTTACACAGCAAATTGGAATTGGGGTTTTTGGACCTGGGTGGGTGCGTCCGTTGTCCGCGAATTTGGCCTACAAGTCAGAAAAGTTAACAGCGCCAACGCTTAACGCTTAAAACGCCGTTGCAGTTGCCGCTCAGTATTTTCTGTAATTCTGTCTGCTGTTGTTGTTGTTGTTATTATTATTATTTTAACTGTTTTTCTAACTAGCTGTTACTACTGGTGCTGGTGCTGTTGCTGTTGCCGCCTGCAGCGGCTAACAACACAACAAAAACAAAACACACACACAACAGCAGTAAGTTAAATGTCAAATTCACATGAACTGCCTGAAGAAGCAAAACATTTGTTAATACATAAACTGAGTTTTTAATTATTAATAACACTTTTACTCATTAGATTGCACTTCATCGAACATTTCTTTTTATTAAATAAAGACAAAAACACATAAAGTGCGCGAGGGTGACGGCAGCTGATAAACGCGAGTGACAGACGCGATGCTTTACCGTTGACGCTCGCTTCTACATTGAATGAATGAATGAGCAAATGATGTTGTTATTGCTGTAAAAATTTGTTTATAAACTTATCGATGTATCGATAGTTACAAAATTACTAAATGAAACGATAGCACTGTTATACGTGTTAGAACAAAAACTAATACAAAAAAAAAACGAAATTTTTCTCTAATTAAAATAGAAATAATTTCAAATGTTGATGAATAATGTAAAAAATTATAAAAAAATTTTTTTTTTTTTAAATGATGGAAAAAATTATATTTGAATTATTAACTGACATTGCATAGTCTCTTCAACCGCGTTAACAGATGTTATTCCAAATTTAAAACTGTTAATTTTAAACTTGACGACAGTATTGCAATTAACTCTTTAAATTTCCCTTGGTATTATAAAATATTTATAGTTTTATATGTTTTAACCTCAACATAAATGCTTATACTAAGAATATAATTAAATCCAAGACAGATAAATACAAAAATATGTATCTAAAATTACAAACTGATTTTGCACTATGCGAAAAATGTTTTCCCATCTGCTCTTTTCTGCGTTAACAGATGAAATTGTAAATTAAAAACTGTTAATTTTGAATTTATACAAATTTTGTGAATTATTTTAGTAGATTTCAGTCATTAAGCCCATTAAAATATTTTGCTGTAGTATTTTGTTGTAAATTATAAAATATTTATGGTTTTTATATGTCTTAACCCCAAAAAATATTAAATTTAAATTTAAGTTTTTGTTATTTGTGTTGTTTCGCCGCTAGCTGTTTACGCAATCGGCTTTGCGCTTCAACAGGCCATGTTTTCAGTTTTGTATTTCCGCAGGTTAAACAAAATGTTTTTGTATAGTAATAACTGCACTTTGTATCTTTGCACACCACCCGAGAACATATTGAACACTTTGCGCCCATTATGATAAAGAACTCTGGCTTCGATTCCATGCGTGGCGGTGGCGCCTTGAAAGGATCCCGCATGACAAATGTATCCTCATGGAATATAATGCCAAGCGCAAATGGCGGTTCACGTCCATAATAGTGGACAAGCTCATGCATGCCGCATGATGTGCACTTGAATTCAATTTTAGCAACACGATCATCATCTTCCTGCTGCGCTGGTGCAGTTTTGCCTTCAGTGGATGGTAGCTGGAGGCGGGCAATTTCTGCAGCCTCCTCATCTTTAACTAAATGTAATTCATCATCTACAGCTTTATTGTAATTAGCTCCAATATTCCCCTCTAGTGACAGTTCTTCAGCCATGGTGGCCACTGCAATAGAATAGAACGAGCGAATAAAAAAAAAGAAGGAAATCTTCATCTGCTCTTAGCAATGGCTAATCTCTTTTACTTAGACAATCTAAAACTACAATTACATCAGATTATTAATAAACATTAATAAAAAAAAGAAAAACACTTTACAAGCATCTGTTAAACTGTTGAATCTCTACTCAATGGCCATGCTTCGTTTATTACTTAAATCCCGTGGCCACCAGTGTGGACGCTCAACATAACAACGATCGCCATCAAGTACTAATTGCTGATGTGCAGTGAGAACAGGATCTATACGCAATAAGGCAAGCCCTCGATTATTTGCATAGCCAAAAACTCGTCCAACATTGGCACCAGCTACAGATTGTACATTAAAATTGTTATTAACTGGTGCTGTGAAACGCATTGGCATATAACGTTTGCGTATGACACCCGAATGATGAACACGCGCCGTCAGCTCTTGACCAACATAACAGCCCTTGTTGAAGCTAACACCATTGAGATAATCAGCATTTGCCTCCAATGGAAAACATTTACCAGGTGGCAACTCTTGTATTCCTTCACCGATACCATGCTTATAACGTAACATCTGATAATTTGTATCTTGTGTTGGACAATCGATAACAGTGTCAAGATGGCGCCATAAAGTCTTGCTCAATTCATTTAGGCTCAAATCTGATGGGGCCAGAATACGTGTTCCCATTGTATCTATACGCGGATCTGGTGATATAAACATATTCAATTTTTTATCTGCACGCATTTTGAAATTCTTTGTCTCGCTAAATAAAACCCATGGCACATATTCATCTTCAACCGTATCGATATCAATCCGTTTACGGACACGGTATGTGCGCAGATGACGTCGAAAATCGGATGATGCCTCGCGATCGCATTCTAGTAGCAGCGTATTTGGATCATTAGTGCGATAGATGATTGTATCATACATTAAACGTCCGCCCCGATTGAGAAACATAGCATAAATGGAGGCCGGTCCGTTGGGCTCCTGTAAGAGCGACACATCATTTGTTACAAGTCCTTGTAAAAAGGGAACAACCTCCTCTCCATGGACACGTATCAGTTCGCGTTTTTTAAGCGCTTCCAAAGTAAATCCAGTAATCTTTCCTTGTTTAGCAATTGTTTTATTGACACTAATGTTACGTCTTATGCATTCACGCGCAATGCGTAGAAACTTGAAATTTTTACACACATTCATGCTGTGGGTAGGTGGGGGGAAAAGTACACCTTCTAATGCATAAGTAATAATTTGCAATGCGACGATTACCTGAATTTATTAAAAACAAATTACGATAAATACTTAAAATGAACTACTTGGACTGATAGAGAACACAAAGAACAGAATTACTTGAAATTTGTGGCTATATAACAACAGTGAACAGCTGACTGAATATAAATTGAGTAATTCCGACGAAAGCTAATTGCTATGACTACTAGATATGGATTGTTGTTGCTGGTTGCATTTGTAGTTGATATCGATGTTGTGTGTCTATCGAATTTGATTTTTATCAATATTGTTAAGAGCTTAACTTTCAAAATAAATAAAAATGATAAGTTTTGTATATTAATATGGTATATATGCATAAAATGAGTATAAGAGAAATGAGAGCAATCGTAAAAAAAAGAAATGACAGGTTTTGATAATAGCTTTTAAGAAGTTTGAAATAAATAATTTTATGTTATTGTTGGACGCCGGCAAATTGAGCTTTTCAAATAATATGTCTTTTTAAGTCTTAGTTTTTACTATCAGTTTGCAAATATGTTCAGTTATTATTGTCTAAAAGATAGAAAATATTTTATAAAAAAGAAAACTATTTATTCATAAATTGCAATATTATCATTAAAAAAAAAAAAAAACATTTTTTAAAACCCAAAACGTTTCATATATTTCTTTTGAGAAATACTAGATAAATTATTTACATTACTGCTTATTATTACTACAGAAGTCAATTCTTAGTCTTTGGAGCAATTTTCTTGGCCAATTGATTCATTTCACTGCTAGTCTTCTTTTTGGACTTTTTGTTTTTCTGAACACCGCCAACTTTTACTCCTCGATATTCTGATTTCTTTTTATTTGCATCAGTTGGTGTGGTAGCGTCAGTTTTTCCATTTTGATTTGGTTTCTTTTTATCGATACGTTTTTTAGCACCTTTAGCATTCTGTTTTGCCTTCGAGTTTTGTGTTCCTGTTGTTTTAGCAGCCTCAGCATCTCGTGCCTGTTTTGCACCCAACTTCTTTACCGAATAACGCTCCACATGTATTGGCCTATCGTCGAGCACTGTCTCGTTTAATTCTAGGGCTAGACCGACAGCATCTGGTTTCTGAAAGCATACATACGCCACACCCTTGCATCCTTTCTCTCCATCTTGCAGACATCGTATATAGTCGATATCACCGCAACTAGAAAATATCTCCCGTAGCTTCTCCTCGTTGGCAGCTGTAAAGTATATAAAAATATAATATAAAATACATAAAATTTATATATATAAATGATTTTACATACAATATTTTAAATTGCCAACAAATATGGTGCGCTTAACATCGGCATCATTTGAAGACTGTTCCGATTGTTCGGCACTTACAGCCTTTGCTGAAGGCGTTACACGTAAATGATTCCCCTTGAATTCGGATCCATTCAATTCAAGTGCCTTCTCGGCAACTTCTACGCTACTGAGCACGACATAGGCGTTTAAGGAGCCAGCTTCCTTGCGATGTTTGTGTTTGAACAACTGTTTGCCACCAGCCGTACGTATACGTATAGAATTGACTGTACCAAATGGTTGGAACAGACGAACAAGTTGCATACGTTTAGTGTTTATAGGCAGATTTCCAACAAATACAGTTGCTGCCTCATCTTCAGGATTGCGTTCCCGCTTAACTGCATCTAAAATAAAACATTTATTGGTCATATTATATTAATAATTAAAAACTAAAATGAATTTTGTATTTCGTTACCTTTATCCTTATCTTTATTATTGCCTTTTCCCTTGCCTTCCTTTTTTGCTTTTTTTATTGCTCCTTTTTTTACAGCAGCAGCAGGCGAAGAAGTTTTCTCATTTTTCTTTGGTACCGAATCAGATTCAGTTTCTGTTTTGCCATTCTTTTCAACTGATTCCACCTTCAATTTTTTTTTTAATTGTTTCTTAAGTTTCTGCGCCTGTTTTTTTGCCTTCTTTTTTTCTATTTTTGCTATATCTGCGACAGATAGAGGTTTTGCAGTTTCCTTAACATCAGCAACAACAACAGGAGCAATATCCTTAGATTTCTTTGATTTATGCTTCTTTTTTACTTCTTTGCTCTCTTTGGATACTTCCGTTAGTTTATCATTAACTTTTAATTCATCATGAATCTTTGATTTACCATTAGTCGTTTTCATTTTGATATACCTAACTTTTAAAAGACTTGAAGCAACTTCACGTGTTGCCTTGTTTCTAGTGTTGGAAATTGTTGATATTTCATAATTACTAAATACAAACAATATTTACTACGCATGTCCATGTTTCGGCGGTTATTTTACAAGCGCAAATAAAAAAATAAATATATCCTACAATGTACACAATATAATTATTTTAAAATTACATAAAAACTTTTTTACGTCTGCTAACAATTACGAAAGTCAAGAAAGATAATGGTCTCATTATTTAAAATGTTAAAATATCAGTGTTTAATAATATCGAACTCACCTAGAATTGACCAGCCTATCGGTCAACTTATCGACCATCACTATACGGTATATACAATCATCTCTAATTGTATTGTTGATTGTAGTTTCCTAAGATCATTTTGTTTTCAAAATGAAAAGATACAAGCAAAAATTACGAGAAGTTTGGCTACAGATGCCTGAATTTAGGCAGTGGCTTAGACGAGACCCAGAGGACATGTATAGAGCTCGTTGTCGTTTTTGCAAATGTGGAGTAAATACCAAGTTATGTGATTTGCGCGTTCACGCACTAACCAAAAAACATATGAAACGAAGTACACTTACTGAGATAAATAATACTTCCGTAAACGTAAGTGTTTAGCATCTATATTTAATCAGTGCATTTTTTGACATATATATATATTAATATTTTTCAGAGCATGGATGAAAACGAAGTGTCTTCTGAGCATCACACCAAACGCAATCAGATATTGACATCAACACGAACGAAATGCAGTTATACGAGTGAAAATACAAGTAGTAGTAGAAAATCTGCTATAAAAAAAGAAAGATGTAGCAATGGTCCCGATTATGAAGCCATCATTGAAAGTCTAGCTCTATACGAAGCGGAAGAAGCCTACTGTCCGCTTACTGAGTACGGAGACACATCAGTTAATTCAGATAAACAAATTGAGAAAAGTGAACAAATATGTGAAATAAATGAGGAAATGATCACAAATGCTGTCACAACTGCCGTCAATAATCTCAAAGACTCTGCGCAGATATTTGGTGATTTTGTTGCCGACAGACTGCGGCAACTGTCGGATAAAACATCAGAATATGCTAAGGATAAGATAATGCAAATTATTTTAGATGCTGCTGCCTTGGATAGAACCATTGAGACAGATGACATGGAGTAAATAATAAGTATATATATGCATATAAATGAATGTACATTTTTAACTATAAAAATCAAATAAATCATATTAGAGCTGAAGAACAATTGATTGTTTCAAGCAATTAATTATAATTCGAAGTTTATATACCATTGAGACCTCTGCCACGCCAAAACTTTGTAGATATTTTGTAGTTTTCACATAAACCACTTTTTTTTATAACTTTTTAATATTTATTTAGGCTTTATAAAAACATAAACAACTTAATTCTAATTGTTTTTTAAGAAATATTAAAATATTGACAAAATATGTATAAAAAATGTGCTCGTGTAAATCATTCGATTTCATTCACTTTTAATGTTCTTGTATGTGTTTATATATAAATTACCTCCAAACAGATATGCGTTGCGTCTACTCAGATGCTATGTGCGTTTCTATATATTCCCTAAGCCGCATTAAAGGCCACCGCAATCAAATGCAACACCCTCATGTCTAAATTGTTCTTTTTCACCTAGAATCATAGGGATAAAATAGGATATTAATAGTTAGCGCTTTGTTTTCATTTTAATAACCTTAAATAAACACAAATACATACATATTTATTAAGGAATTCAAAAAAAAAAATAAACGCGCTAGAGCTAAGCTATCGTACAAACATATAAATACATATGCATATGTATGTCTGTGTGTATATGTGCTTAAATTAAGTTGGTATGAATTTTTTAAGTACTTCAATTTACAAAAATGCACCGATTCCATCAAACCCCCTTTACCACTAATGAATTTCTGATTCTGTTTCTAATATTTATGCAAAAATATACTAATAATATTTAAAAAAAAATATGAACAAAAATTCCGCGCACCAACTCTTTTTCTTTCAAATTTGCAGACTGAATGTTAGAGATGAGAAAGACTAGTAGATATGACAAAACATAAAGCCGGATATCGATGTCTCCCGAAAAATTCGAAGTTTCGTAGAATTTCTACATAATCGATACTAACGATTGTCTCATCGATTGTTTTTCAGCTCTAACTCTTACAATCAGCCTTAAGAATATCGACCATCTTTATCCAAAATGCACTACCATCTCTAATTGCATTGTTTTCTTCTTGTTTCCTATGATCATTTGTTGTCGAAATGAAAAGATACAAGCAAAAGTTGCGAGATGTTTGGCTACAGATGCCCGAATTTAGACTGTGGTTACGACGTGATCCAGAGGACATGTATAGAGCTCGTTGTCGTATTTGCAAGTGTGGAGTTAATACAAAAATTAGTGAATTGCGCGCCCATGCACTGACCAAAAAGCATATGAACCGGGCTACACCTTCAGAGATAAAAAAAACTGACTCCACACTCGTAAGTCGAACAACTATCGATCTGCAAATATATTTTTGAAATAATCAATGTTTCTTTTAGAACATCAAAGAAAACGAAGTGTCTGCTGAACATCAAACCAAACGAAATCAGATATTGATTACAAAACGACCAAAATGCAATAATAATAATAAGGAGAATACAATTAATGATAGAAAATCTGCTATAAAAAATGAAAGTTGTCCCGATTATGAAGCCATTATCGAAAGTCTAGCGCTATATGAAACAGAAGAAGCCTACTGTCCACCTTCTCATTACGGAGACACCCCATTTAATTCAGATAAAGAAATTGAGAAAAATGAAGAAATAAGTGAAATAAATGAGGAAATGATCACAAATGCTGTCACAACTGCTGTCAATAATCTCAAAGACTCTGCGCAGATATTTGGTGATTTTGTTGCCGACAGACTGCGGCAACTGTCGGATAAAACATCAGAATATGCTAAGGATAAGATAATGCAAATTATATTAGATGCTGGGGCCTTGGATAGAACCATTGAAACAGACGATATAAATTAAATACTAATATATTTCTTATATTTAACTATAAAGTAAATTTCTCGTCGTTTTGGTAACTACTTTTTATACCCTGATTTCGGAAATTATAAAAGGTAGATCAAAAACGCTGTGACAGCCGCCGCATATAATCTCAAAGATGTATTTGTTGCCGACAGACTGTCAGATACTTAAGTCATGGAGAGAAATATGCAATAACAAGTACGATGAAATCTCTATAGGCTTGACAGTGACAGTCCCACAATTTAGTGCTACCAACGAGAATGTCTGCTTAATAGCGTTAGGGAAAATTATATACTGTATCGTGTAGATTTATACATATATAGTACAACTTTTGTCGACAAATGTCAAAATGCAACTAAATTAAACCTATAAACGAATCCCTTTAATTCAATTTAGTTTACCATAAAGTGTAAATAATAATATAAAAAAAAAAAAAAAGACAAAATTGTTAAAGCAATTTAAGTTTTATCTTATTTTTTTTGACAGCGGTTAACAACAATAAGTGCAGCACTAATCGGACTATCGTAAATTTATTGATTTTTTTGTCGTCGATAGTTTTTAGGCGTCTCGTCATTAACGTTGTGAAATATATTTTGGATTGTTACAAGTCGAGGCCGCCTTTTTATTTGAATTGCATTGCGATCGTTAATTATGAGTACAAAAGAAGAAATGCAACAGGAAGAGAAAGATGATGAATCTGTAAACAATGCAGAAACAATAACAACGCCAATCAAACGAAAATTAACCGAAGATGAAGATGCTAATGCAAGGAAAATAAAAAAGCATACGAACCACATAGAAGAAACGCAAAACGACAAGGTTAAAGAACAGGATAACGATGAAAGTTCTAAACGAAAGTTATCTGAAGAAGAGCATGCAAATGTTGACGAAATAAATAAATCTACGAGTCCGGCCAAAAAATCACAAGACGAAGAAAATAGTGAAAAAAATAAAAACTCTGAAAGTAGTACAGAAACGATCACAACACCCCAGAAACAAATATTAACTGCAGAAGTAAATGCTGATGGGACAGAAAAAGGAAACGGGGACAATTCGCATCGCGAATCAAATTGTGAAAAGGAAAACGAATCTGAAAACAATTCTGAAACGATAAAAACGTCTACCAATCAAAAATTGCGCGTAGAAGATGCAAATGTAGTTGAGAAATGTATTGAAAAAGCGGTAGAAATAAAAAAAGAGTCTGAAACAGTGCAGAGTGCAGAAACACTGCCAAATACAAACGCAAATATTTGTGTAAAATCAGAGAACATAGAAGATCAACCTTCAACATCGAACTGCGAAATGGAAACAACTAAAGAAAAACCAATTGTTATAAAAAAAGAACCACTAAATGAAAGTAATGATTCACCCGTTGTTGATAACAATTGTGCCCCTGAAGTTAGCACAAGTTCAGGTATTTCCGCAGTTACTATAAAACAAGAGGTGACAAGCAAAACTGAGCCAAGCGACAACAAAAATGGCGCCCACAACAATAGCACAGCTGATTGTGCTGTGTCGTCGAGCACCATGCGAAGTTCGTGCCGTTATGGCATACGTTGCTATAGGTAAGTTGTAATAACAGTTAAAGTAAATGGCAAAATTTAATGTGTTTTAATTTGTATCTTTTAACTTATATTAGACGCAGTCCAATGCATCGCAGCGCAGAGGCGCATCCTGGTGATGCCGATTATCGTCGTCCCAGTTTTCCAATACCACCATTAGGTACACCGAATTGTGCATTTGGAAATTTATGTTATCGCCGTAATCCTGTGCATTTCCAAGAGTACGCGCATCCTACAGATTGTAAGTAGTAAATTAAGTAATTTCAGTATACGTTAGAGCTAAAAAACGGCACTATAGACAATTCTACCCAGAACATTCTTCATCGTCTTCGTCAACGACGAGCACGGAATTTGCAGACGATCAATGATTTGCCAAACGAATCTGATAGCTCGGATACCACGTCGGATGAAGAGGACCCTTTTGACACCGAAGGCGACTCCGATTCGGATTTTGAACCAGATGATAAAAAAGACGGTGATGTTGGGGACGGTGGTGATGATGATGACGAAGACGAATTGGAATTCAACAGTGAACGACAGAATTGCGATGAATTTGATTAATCGGATGTAAAGTTTAAAAATATACAAATATGTACATTTAACAGAAATTGCCTAAATAGGCAATTTACACAGTAAACTTAAGTTAAAATCATTTTTGTTTTGTTTCTAAATTGTTGTAATATCGTGATATTATTATGTCATTCGATTGATAATAAATTTCATAATACATATAAATAATAGTAAATGTATGATACATATGTAAATGCTTTCCAAAAAGTTGTATACATGTTAAGAAATTTCCAGTTGATTCCATGCCTGAAAGCTGTTTTACAGCAATAAGTGTATCTATCATATCAAAATACTAACCCCTGCATAAAATGACTTTTTAATAAACAAATTAATGTGGACGAAAACTTTGGTTGGTTATTTTTTTTTTAGTATTTTACGAAAGAAAAATGTTCAATATGTGTATATATTTTTTTTGAGACAATGTAAAATATTTGCCCATAAAGTGAGAATTTCACAAATTTTTTTTCCTGTGCGCAGATTTATGAGTACGACTGTAATGTGAATTGCTAAATATTTACAGTCCTATATTTTACAGTCTGTAGCTGTGACTGTAACATGAAATATCGATGTATTTGGCTAACTTCATTTGGCATTTAAATCATTTCAAGGTACGGTCACATAATAACTTAGTCGTGTTTTTGCTTCGTATTAATTGTCACAACCTACCTTTGTGTGCTTGACAAGACGCATTTTTTCGTAATAATAATTTTAAAAAAATTAAACATCTATTGCAGTGTTCTTTTGGGAAGCAAAGAGAACATTCAGCCCTTTAAATGGCTGAGAAGAAAGTACAGATGGCATTATGCCAAACATCAGTGGTAAATATCTATTAAGTTCAATATATTTTAATTCTATAATAAAACATTTGTTACACTACTAAATTCACAACAAAATACTACTGGGAAGTGTTTAAATAAAAAAAGATGGAAATAATTTACTATGCACTTTAATCAAATTGCCTGTAAAACATGCATTTTGCATATAACATATGGAAGGAATATTGTAGCCGTCAAAAGTGAAAGTTTTGTCATGCAGCGGCCGTAAGTTGAGTTGCCTTTTGGCGGCGAAGGCGACGGCAGCGGCATGTCTGTTATTTGTATATGTACTTGCAGTGCATGTGTGTGTGTGTGTGTGCGGTACTTGCTTATTTGTCATCGTGCTAAATTCATGCCCCATGTGCAAGGATACGAATGGTTTGCAAAAGTGTTTGTGAATATTTTCAAACATATGGATGTATTTTCTAGACATATAAACATAGTACAAGACTTGAAATTCTCCTTTTATCTTCATCGATTTCTTATCTTAATTTTTGATAATATTTCCCGTACGTGTTGCGTATTTCCATAAAGTAAAATGTAAGCATTACGTACATTTATTTTAATAATTATCTGTATGTATGTTAGTATGTATGTATGAATGGCAGCCATGCTTGCAATTTAAAATAGCACACACACATATACAATTCATGCCGATGTGCGTACACGCATACTTATGCATTTATATTGCATATACGAACTCTGAATTACAGCACGCATAAAAAATTGTTATGGTCGGTCACACGAACTACTGTCGGGCTGGCTTGTCGACAAAACACGAAAAAAAAAGCAAAAAAGAAAACGTCACAGTTCGTCATTTGCCGAAGGATGTGCCGGGTAGCATTCCAACCTTGAAAATTATTTTTATTCATTCGTATTAGGTTGCTTTTTTTTTTATACCCTGTAATTACTTTAAATGCTCGCGTGTCAAAATTGTATGCGCTTAGCTTAGCGGTCTGCCTAAACATGTCACTTATCTACATGAAATGCATTATATATTCTATATGATACATACATATATTATATACATTTTATATGACTTTAATTACAAAAATTTGTATATATTTTCGTAAAATAATAATATGTAATTATTTTATAAATACTACAATTAATAAATTTCATGGTTCACAGCTTAAAGTCTATCATGCCGTTATCGAGGATGTTATATCGAATGTGCGTGATGCTTTTCTAGATGAGGGCGTTGACGAGCAGGTGCTGCAGGAGATGAAACAAATCTGGCGCAATAAGCTATTAGCAAGTAAGGCGGTTGAATTGAATCCAGAACCTGGCGAGCAAGGCCACCACCCACCGCCAATTGTGACCAACAATCCAAAGGTAAGCAAGGTGTGTAATCGTTGCCAAGGCCGTTGATTGCTGCGTTGTGCTGCGCGTCTTCTATTCCTAGTATGTGTATGTGTATTTTATTGTAGCTATGCATATTTCTGTATACATTTTTTTATTTGTATTTACATATATATTATATATTATGTTGTCTTATCGCTAACTGTATATTTTTATGTATATATTATATAAATATTAGTATTTTTATGTTTGCAACTTCAAAACAAAAAAAAACAATATGACTAAAACATTACTTTGTTGCTCTTCTCTTTAATTAAAACCACAACAACAACTACAACCACTACGATTATGACTACAACTACAACAACAATAATAATAATTGTTCGCGCATCATTGATATCACAAAACAACACTGGTCGCTGCTTTCTATTTGTAACTGCTACTTACACCAACACACCAACATACACACACACACACACACATACACATGACAACCATGATTAAACATGCATAAAACATAAAAAAAAAAAACAAACGCACTCATCAATTCTGCAGAGCTCGAAGGTAATGCAGTTGCTTCTCAATCAATTTTTATGAATTTATAATTAATCTTTAATCTATTCTTACAGGCTGCTAATGCCAAAGCCAAAAAAGCTGCTGCAGCAGCTGCTGCATCGCAACAGAATAGCGGTGTAAGCACCAACAACACAAATGCTGAGGGCAATAAAATATTGACCACACCTGCTGCCGGTAAAACACCGGTGATTGCTGCTGCTGGTAGTGGCATAAAGAATGGCATCGGTGGAATTAAGCAGGAGGTCACATCACAGAATCCACCACCACTGCATCCTACATCGGGTGCAACAATGATGCAAAAACAGCAACAGGCAACAGCTGGTGGTGGAAATACTGCATCCGGGGGACAATCTTCAATACCCATTGTGGCACAATTGGATCCAAATCGTATTATGCCTGTTAATGTAAGCTTATTCTGCAGCATATTTAATATGTTGTTGTATTCATATTTATATCTGTTGAAATGCATTTACAGATAACACTTCCATCGCCACCTGGGTCAACTAGCTCCGAATCTCGTGTGCTGACTATACAAGTGCCGGCATCGGCTCTTCAAGAGAATCAATTGACACAAATACTTACAGCTCATTTGATTTCATCTATTATGTCATTGCCCACCACGTTAGCATCATCTGTGCTGCAACAGCACGTTAATGCAGCCCTTAGCAATGTTAATCATCAAAGTAAGTTCCTCGTACCTTTCCATATTTATATTATATAATTATAATTATTGATGATATTTTATTTTTTTGTTATGCAGAAAATTTGGCCATAGGTAAGCAATTGGATGGAGCATTGGATTCATCCGAAGAAGATGAAAGTGAAGAGAGTGATGATAATATGGACAACGATGATGATGATGATTTGGATAAGGATGACGATGATGATGCTGATCATGAAGATGCTGCTGAGGAAGAGCCTCTCAATAGCGAAGATGATGTCACCGATGAAGATTCTGCTGAAGTTTTTGACACAGATAATGTCATTGTTTGTCAATATGATAAGGTAATAATATTTAAATCAATTTTTACTTAAATTGTTATTATATATAAAATATATATTTATTATTTATAGATTACACGCTCTCGTAACAAATGGAAATTTTATCTCAAGGATGGCATAATGAATATGCGTGGCAAAGATTATGTCTTTCAAAAATCCAATGGTGATGCTGAATGGTAATCGTTACGATTACATCAACCTTTACATCGGCAACAAAAAACAAAACAATGAACATGATACGGGAAAAAAACAAAAAACAAAAATATTAACATAAACACAACAAAACAAAACAAATAAAAGACAAACGAAATGCCTCACAGTACGCCTTGAAACAAAAAAAAAAAAAAAAAACAAAGAAAAAAAAATGTTACTAGCACCCTGCTGTTACAATCCTCTAACCTAATGTGACCAAAATGATGCCCTACAATGGCAACAAACCTTTGCCCAAGTTAATTGTTGGGCATATTAAAAATCGTAACTAGTTATAGATTCCAACTAATTGTATTGCGCGTCAAGTTGAGTTGTTTCAAACTATTGTAATTGTATTTCATGTATTAATTACATCCCCTGCCTATCCTGCATATTTATATCAATAAATTGAAGTTTTTGAATAATTGTCAATAAATTAATTATTTAAAACTGATTTTGGTGTTAGTTGTGTTTTGAGCAAATGATTAAAGAAAAAAAAAAATAATTTTCTTTGATAGATTGTAAAATACATATATATGTATCGTATATATATTTAAAATTACTTTTTTAATTAAGGATTACAGCATTTTACAATTAAAACACTTAATAGAACAGTGCGGCAATGGCTAATTGATAATGTTATGTATGCTTATGTACACTGCAGCTGCGATGTGTATGTGTTTTATTTTTATTTTTTTTTAAATGTATAGATTATATATTCAATGTACATTTATGCGCCTCGTTTTAACGATTCCCAATTATTACAATTAATCGCTGTTATTAGAACTGCGCTAGCTAATGCAAAGCAAAAATCTCTTTCGAGTTTACGCTTAAGATTCTAAGTAAATGACTAAAATCAATTATAAGACTTACGTATCTAAAACTAATCATGGATTACATAAAAAAATAATAATTTTCGGTTATTAGTAATTAATTATTTTTGTTTGTCTTGTAAATTTTTTTTCTTATTTTTTTTTTTTTTTAAATGTATAGTTGAAAAAATTAAAAAAAAATAAAATTTCAAATTACAAAATCTATACAAATTTCTAAGAGTTTGTTACAAAATTTGAAAACAATTATTTTTTTTTTTTTTTAAACAAATCAAAACATACATCATCATCTATGGGTTTATTATGCTCTATAGCATACATTTAGGGTCGTTACGAGGCGCTCTATTTTTCTTTTTTTTTTGTTTATCTGTATGTATATATATATATATCTATATATATATACTTTTATTTTGGTGATTTTGCCTGCAATCAATATTGTGCTAAGCACCAAGAAGAGTTGTAAATATTAAATTGTCATTAAAGAATGAGCCCTACAAATACAACATTTTTGTTTTTTATGCGTTTCTAACTAATTAATTAAGTTGTCAATAGTGCTATGTTGATTTCCTTAACCATTTTCACACGATGCAACATTCGCTGTAATGCATCCTGACTGAGCGCCTGCGTCGAATACCATACTGGCGAATCGGGTACACATGATCTTTCTGGTTGTAAATAGAAAACATCATTGCGTGTTTTAACACTTTCAGGACTGTAAAAATATAAAACAAAAATTAAAAAAAATTATTTTCAATATTTATAAAATTTATTAAAAAATATTTCTCATACCATTTAGATAGATAGAATTCATATAGACGCACAGGGCAACGTAATGGATTCTCTTCATTCTCTTGTTGTTCATAAACTTTTTTCTTGCGCGGATTTGCATCTGCAAGGTAAGAATTTTCAAAGATTATGCAAAATAAAAAAATACATATATGTATTTATGAACTTACCAAGACCCGCCTGCGGTGGATAGAAACGTAATAACACATTTCGAGTGCCAGGAACTTTGGAATTTTGCGATGAGCGTTTCCAATGCTTCATAATGTGCGAGAATGACAATTGCATATGCTCTTCAACAGTCTACAAAATTATGTGTTTATTTAATGCAAATGCAAAAGATATTGTGTAAAATTATACTTACAGTCAAATTAAAATGCTTCGTATTGAAAAACATTAACGTGCTAAGTAGCACATGAGGAGAATGAGCTCCAAGTTGTTTGCATTCCCACAAATGTTCCTCTTCCACACGCGTTACAATGTACTCTACAAAAATATATTAACATGATTTTAACTATATAATATAATATATACAAGTTAAACTTACGTGAATCGTTATATAGCACGGAAAACTTTCGCGCAACTTCATCAAGACATTCTGTAAAACGTTCATAATATGGATCATAGAATATATTATCGATGCGACCATTGACATATAGATATTGCTGAATACCTGTAAAAGATAAACATATATTAAAATATGTTTCTAAAATAAATACAAAATGAACTTACCCAGCACCAGATAGTATATTGTATCGGGAGCATATTCAGTGCCATTAGGTTTTCGCACCTCTTTCACAAACAAACAGAGTGAATAGTTTAACTCGTCGGCTGTCATTTGTAAAAGTTCTGTTTTAAAGGGTCGCCTACGCATTGAACTCTTCTCGATGTCCGCATTCTTTGTCATTACCCATTGCTTCCAAGCATTAACACCGAACGTATATTTGAGGAACATTTGCGCATCGGGTTTCTCTTGCGGTTGTTGAGCCTGTTGCGACTGTTGTTGAAGCGCTGTATGATCCATTTCGCTGCCACGTTGTCGCTTAACAGGCGATCGACTGTTCCGTGCCGGTGAATCTAATACAGCAATATTTGCGCCACCTCGTTTACGACCTCGCGGTGAACTAAAAACATATATATATATATACAATTACATTATAATTAAATTCAAATCATTTTTAATACTATCGAAAAATCTTACCGCTGTGCCGAGTCTAACATATGATGTTGCTGGTCCATATGATGAACACTCATTTGTCCCATGTCATGGCCCATTGGAGATTGATTTGTTATAGTGTTGGTTGTCATGGACGTTTCAAGATCAACCGTTGTGGTTTGATGATGATTATCATAATCGCCAGTGGCCATTTTAAGTGCAATTTGCAACATATCATCCCCGTAGGGATTATGGCTTGCGGCATTGACATCAACCACTTGTTGCTGTTGCTGCTGTTGTTGTTGCTGCTGTTGCTGTTGCTGCTGTTGTTGCTCAAGACTCTGATACTGTAAAGCCACTAAACCTGGATCCGGTTTAATTTCGTTATCAGAATCTGAATCTGAATCATGCTTTTCTTCCGCTACCATTTCGGCCATCATAAGCAACTCTGCTTCCAATGGATCTTCGGGCATTTTGTCTTGAATCTTTTTAATCTCTTTCAATATACCCTGTGAGGAGTTGCGTGTCGTTGGTATAAAGATCGGTACCGGTATAGGCAGCGGAATGGGGACTGGAACCGGAAATGGTGCCGAATACATATACATTGGCTGCGGCACATATATGGGCACTGGCACAGGTATCAGCACCTTGTTCGAATAGTCCTTATCGGTCTGTGTAGCGCAATCACGCATAATCGGTGCACATTGTTGACCAGTAGAAACTGTCATAGGCTTGCAGCTAATGTTAACATTGCGCACAGCCTTCGGATATGGCGGCACAGTAATAATTTTAGTTTCTGTTACTGTCGAAGTAAAATCACTTCCTGGTGTTGTACCAACTGGTCGTCGTATACTCGGTAATGGTGTTAAACCTGGCGGCGGTGATGGTGAGCGTGCACCGCCATAGTCAATATGTTTGCGGGGACGTCCGCGACCGCGCACATCACCAGCGGAACCTGACTGACTTCCAATACTCATAGCCAGTGGTGGTGGCGAGTCTGGTTTGCGACCACGTTTACGACGGACAGTTACATTTCCAATACGTGCTTCAGTTTCGCCGCTAGCGAGAGACTGCACGGTCGAAATGACAGGAACAACGGTGCCACTCGCTGATTTTTTACCAACTGCACTATTTTTAAGGGACTGTAAATAGAATAAAATAAGAAGTAATTTAATCATAATGATGAAGATCAGTAGATTAAATATAATATAAATGCACTCACTGAACGCTTTCGTCTCATATTAATTATGTGTAAAGTAAATATAAAAAAAAGTCTTAAGAATTCGTGGTTTTAAGCGCCACAAGTTAACTCTAACCGTCTAACGGCGTTGCCGTATCGTTCAAATGAAAAATATGCAATTTATTTAAGTTTCTAATTTCAAAACATTCGCTTGAGTCATAGCAGAAATAATACATTGCATTAAACCATTATAATATACATATACGTAATATGTAAATATATTAGCTTAGCGAAAATTAAAATCATAATTTAACTGAACTTTAAAAAGATCTAATCAATCCTATCGATAATTAATTCTGTTCCAATTCCAATTTGCATTGCATAAAATTTGCATAATTCAATTGGAATTATCGATTGCAAGCAATATTCTATCAATTCTATCGGAAGATAATACTATCGACAGTAATTTTAATTCATATTGTAATTTGAATAGTAGAAATGATAAATGTGTATAACAAAATCGCGAAAGTTTAACTTACCGGTTGTGCCAACTTCAATTTAACTCGCTTGGGTAATCCAGTGGGAAATGGTGCTGCGTTTTTATTACTGCCACGCGATTGTGCCGCAGATTGTTGTTGTTGTTGCTGCGACTTTCCGGCAGAAGTTGATGGCAAATCACTATCCAACGTAAGAGGCGCGCGGGCGAATTGATTTTGGAATTGCATTACACACTGATATGTACAGAAATTACGCATTGATGCATCCGACATAGTCAAATGATATTGTGGAGTACTTGTATTACTGCAATTATCGCATTTAGTAACGGCACGTGCCGAAATGTTGCAACTAACACCATGCATTGTCAAACAATTGATTGAGCAGGTAAGTGTCTCATGATCACCTTGCTGCTTGTATATCATATCAAAATTATATTTTTTCACTTTGCACCACTGACAGGACACAATATGTCGATTAACAATGATGTATACATTGATGCAGACACGTGAACAGAATACTTTGGGCGATGGCTGATCATTCGAATAAATGGTATATGCATCTGTGGTCTTTCGCTCAAAGTACTTGCAGCACATGGCGCAGGGATCGGCATTGACATTGCTTACGAATTTAAATGCTGAGAAGCATGGATTTGAGCAGAAATAGTGTTCTCTGTCTTCCAGCAACATTTCAACACGCACTGGCTTCTCATTGTTGCAAACGCCACATATGTCGGTGCGTAACCTTTTCTTCGGATTGCACATATTATCGTAACGTCGTAGACAAGCCTGTGAGCAGAAATCTTTGAATTGATCTTTATCGCCGACTGGTGCCAGAAAACCTTCCTGTCCACTGCTAATGTCCTTTTGACAACACGAGCATGTCTTCAAACCCTTCTTGTACGTATTGAGGCAAGCAGCGCAGCAGAATTGACGTACCTCGAAGCCAAAGCGGACACAATATTTGCCGAGTGCTATGGAGCTAACCTCTTGTTTGCATGTCTCACAATTGCCGCCAAATGAACGCTGATAGCTACCAAGGCACACCTCATTACAAAAGTCCATAGTCTCCCAGGTGAGTTGCTTTTCACTGACATTAACCTCTGTCTGACAGTCAGCACATCGTCGCCTGAAGCTCTCCATGCGATCTAAACGTGCTGCTTCAGCTTCAACATTGGTGCGTGCTACCACATTAGATTCGGGTTTCTTATTTGGCGAACGTATCGTTGTTGCGCCAATATTTCGTACACGTATCGAATGACGCTTTAATTTATATTTATCTGGCTCTTCGGCATTTAAAAGATTAAAGCAATCATCATTGCATATATAAAATGTATCCTGTTCTTGTCTGAGAAAGTATTTGCAAATTTTCTGCTCCTTGCACTGCAGGCAGCTGTTTGTCTTCGTTGTTGAATTCTCATTGTCCGTTGTTGGTATTTCACTATCAGCAGCTGCATCTGATGTACTCGCACCAGTATTTTCATCATCATCAATTGCTTCATCAGTTGATTTATCCAGGCTAACTTCTTCCACAAGGAATTTTTTGCGGCGTAAGAAATATTTACCAGGATGTTCAGCCAAAAATGCTTCACAACAGTTTTGATCGCATAAATATTCAAATGTATTCGCCGAAGATGTCGATGGTTGCTCCTCAGCATTATCAGATGATTCCAAATCAACATATTTAAAACGATAGCCGCAACTCTTTTCAATGTCGCATTGTCGACATTTTTGTGTGCTTGCCACAATCCAACCGATTATTATTTTCGCTGCGGCACCTGTTTCACCCGCAATGGCACTAGATGATTCATCATGAGCTGGTTCATCGGCTTCGGGTGCATCAGCTTCAGGTGTATCCTCTTCGTTAGCCGTTGTGTTTTCTAAGATAAAATTCAATGAATTTAATTATTATGAAATTTATAAACATATTTCTTATAAGTCATGTTAATAATGTAGCAAGGGATAATCACAATTAAATGTCAATTTATGAGGATGAATTGCCAGATGTAATGTCATATATTTTATATGTCAAATATGTTTATTGTGGGGAAATTTGATTAGGCAACAAATGGGATTGCAAGCATTATAAAAGTGAAATATTTCGGATTCAAGTAATTCTCTATTCGAAAACACTTAAATAAAACCTCGCTCACCTATCGCACATTGTGAACCCGCGGTTGCAGCTTGTTTAACAGCTTGATCATCCGCTGCCCAAACGAACCATGGCGATCAAATCAAGACAAGAGCCGATGATATAGAGAATGAAAAAAACTCATATCATAGCCGTAAATATATTTTTTATATAGTAAGATATAGTTGACCTACCATTTTCTGTTTGTGGATTATCTGCAGAAGAATCATTTGCATCGGCAGTTGCATCATCTGTATCTTTGTCTGTTTGTACTGCAGCTTCTCCTTCGACGACAGGTGACTTTGATGCTGATTGAGTTTGTTCTGCGGCTTCCTCTTCTTCAGCTGCCTTTTCGGCATTTTCACGGGCAATTTCCTTTTCAGCCTCTGTGACTTCTGTTTCTTGATCGTCGGGTATAAGACATACATCAGATTCTTCTGGCTCCAATACATTCTCTACCGTGTCTATAAAGAATAATAAGAATAATATTATTTAATTTGAATATTTAATAAATAATATATTTACCATCTCCATGTTCTGCTTCAGCTGCTTCGCCTTCCGCGTCCGCTCCATCTTCTCCGCCTTCCGCGTCCGCTCCATCTTCTGCGCCTTCCGCGTCCGCTCCATCTTCTGCGCCTTCCGCGTCCGCTCCATCTTCTGCCTGCTCTACATCTCCTTCTGCATTTTCAAGATCATCATCCTCGTTACCAGCTTCATTTTCATTAGAAGCTAAAATATTTTGATTTTGTTCATCTTCTGTACGATCAACTTCATCTCTGCCCATATCTGTGGAAGTTGCATCATAATTTTTATTGCTTGCTTCTTCTTCTTCAGCATGATGAGATTCGCCGCCTTCTGAACGCATTTCTACATCATCGATTTCACCAGATGTGTTCCTGGAAGGTCTAGTTTCTGCTTCGCCCTCAACGTCATCCACTTCCATAGCCTCCAAGGAAGTTGGAGCACCATCGACAGCATCGTTGTCAGCATCTTCATCATCTCCTTCAATATTATCAAACGCATCAGTTTGTTGCTGTGCATGAGTTTCGACGCTACTTTCGATATTTTCTTGGTCTTCACCAGCTTCTTGGTCTGGATCATCTGCTTCTGAGGTACCTTCTAGGTTTTTGTTGCCTTTGGGCATTGAATCTTGTTCATCATTTGCTGCAGCATCAGTTTTTTCCTGTGATTGACTTTCTTCCATGTCCAATGAGCCCTCAGATATTTGCTCAAAATCATCCTCTGCATCAGCTGCAGTTGGATTTTCAACAGTGTTTGAAACCATTGGAACACTTTCAACACCTGCATCCTCGTCAAGTGATGGTGACGCTGGGGTATCTAACAGATCTGCCGTTTTATCTATTTTCTCTGTCGAGTTATCCTCATCAAACTTTGACGTTACTGATTCAGGTCTGGCACTTGAGTCTGCACCGAAGGAATCTAAACTTGATATTTCCTCCATTTTCAAGACAGTTGTTTAATTAAGCTTGTTATAACTTTTATTTGGGCAGAAATCGAAACATTAACTGCAAACAAATAGAACGATTCACAAAATTTTTAATTTTAATAATTTTAATTTTTTTATTTTTCATTGTATTTATGTATGTATATATTTATGTTAGCCCCCATTGTTGTTTCGCGCGCATTTCATCCCCAACACTTATCGATAGACCTGTACGAGCGATATGTATCGAACAGTCTATGAGGGTCTCACACCTCACCGCGTAAAATGTGTGTACAAAACGTCACAAACACACAGACAAAACACATATACACAATGATGTGGTGTACAGTGCACAAGAAAACAAAACATGCGCCAAAAAATTAATTACAATTATCTGTTGAAAAGCACTAAAAAACGATAATAACTGATGTATTTAAATAATACAATTACTTTTTTTCGTCTGCACAGTGGGAAGCGGAGTTGTATTCTGGCGATTGCGCCGTTTACTAAATCTGTATAAGAGATCCGACGTCGGCAACGAAAATCGAAATAGCAAACCATTAACTTCCTTTCATTGCTCTAATAAACTAGAAACTCTATTCCATATTTTATTGCACAATTACTGCTTTTAACAACTATCTGCACTACTTGCAATATGCAAATTATAATTTTTAAGCACTGTAACACTGTAACACCCGGAAAAATGCTGTACAGAAACCACAAGTTGAGGTCTTCCACATAGGGATGGCTAAACTTATCGAAAATATTATCGATGATTTTTACTCGATATTACATGGCATTTTTTTTTACATATCAAGCATATATCGTCATAATTACATAAATGTAATTAATAATAATTTAATATTAGTACATTTTCAGAGTTATGTTGTTGTACTCAATATTTTAATGAAAATAAAAATTGAAGTAATTTGTAAATAATTCATAATACATATACATATGTATATACGTGATTGAATTGCAAATTAACTTGCATGTTTATTGTCATCGCTAAGCTATAACGTTATATTTTGATTTTGTAAGAAATTGAGCCATTATTAAAAAAATAAACAATTTAAACATAAATAAATTGCTCATATTGCTTATAAGTCCATTGAAATATTTATTAAAAAAATAAATAAGTAAAATGAATGAAAAAAACATTGTAGTTACAATACGTAATAAATTAAATTATGAAAATTAGTAAATATTCTTCGATAAAAAAAATTGACATTAGTACAATAGAAATATTAAATCAATTTTAATACAAACACAAAATGAAAAAGAGTTTAAAAAATATTTGATTAACATTATCATAAAAATAAAAACAGATTTAACAGTTTACAATAACAGCGGAACATTTAAAGAACTAAATGAACAAAATTAGTTCATTATTTGCACTGTTAGCCGTTTCACTGTTCGCTTCATGCTATGTAACAGTGAAAAAACTGAAAGTAATGTTTCTGCCGCTAAATGCAAGTCTAAAATGCAAGCACAGTAAAATATGAATATTACAAAGCAAAATGTTCGCATTTTACTAAAATATTATTTTATTAAATAATTTGTAAATATGTATGAAAATTTATTAGAATTTTTCTTAATTTATGTAAATTAATCCATCTTTGTTCAATAGCAATTTGGGAAAATATTTTATAATTTTCGTAAAATGCGGAAACTCTTCTGTGTTACTGAAATTAAGATTGTTTGCTTCTTGATATTCTTTCAATAAACGAATTAAATCGTTTGGTGGTACCGCCTAAAAAAAAAAAACAAAGAGAAAATAAATAAATGTAGACATACATACATATGTACATGTGTATGTACATGCATACATACATACATACATATGCATTTACTTACTTCAGTTGCCAGCAAGTGCTGGATGAGATAGTTGAAAGCGTAAATGTGTAGCTCAACAATATTTGACTGCTTCACCAGCTCTTGTGGCTCATTCAAGATTTTCTGTTTAAAATACAATAAAAGAAAAAGTTGTGTCATAGATACATATATACATACTTACCTCCAAGCAAGCATTTTCTAGTTCATACATATTGTGTCGAAAAGCCAAATTAAATGCTGGAAATATTTCTTCTATTGGCCACTCCATATCCTTAAGCTTCTTTGAGAATATTGTTAAAAGTTCGGGCATATTATATGCACAGGATAGTATAAATATATCGCCAATTATTTTTAATGTTATATTTGTGGATGTCACCTCAAAAGTATAAATGTATTCTAAGAAAATTTCAACACTTTCCGGTGAGACGCCATTAATTTGAAGTATACCATTCCATTGACGATTTTGGAAGACATCCTGTTCAAGTTTTTCTGATGCCGTTGCCAAAAATAAACGATGACATCGAAATTTTTTATAGCAAACACCTTGCGCATCAGGATTATCTGCGTTTTGTGGCACTTGAACCTCACAATCGGCATCTATGCCACTTCGAAAATATTGAAGACGACGACTTTTTGTTGTATTGAATTCGATATTACTTGAATTCCTTGGAGTACTAGTTGATGCTGGTGTACCTAGAATGTCATCAGAAACTGCATTGCTTCCCGTTTTCCTTGATCTTATTGAATTTGGTGTTCCTGCTGCTTGATTGCTATCTGATGTTTGACCACTATTTCTTTTACTTTCCCCATTGTTGGATGTTGGAGTTGGAGCTCGACTTGGTTTCTTAGCATTTGAAGAGTTCGGTTTTTCCATTAATACGAATAATTTGAATTTGAACACAAAATATGGATAAATTTCAATGCGTTAAGAATTTGATCAAACTATTAAATATATTACAAAATTTATATATTGTCAGTTTGTATTTGTTGTAGAGAGAAATTTTTTGGGAAATTATTCATTTTTATTTATCTATATCTATATTTATGCTGTTCAAAAATTTTTAAGTATTCTCGTAACAATACATCGATGTACACATATAGTAAATAATTATTATCATCGAAATGTATTGTAAATTACGTCGCTTAGAACTATTTCGGACCGGAAGCATGTCCGATTGTGAGCTGAACGTAATGTATAGGGATGAATGTAAGAAACTATGCCGTAGTCAATTTCGTTGTCACACGATTATATTGACATCTGGATCAGAAGAATTTGAGAGATTAATAAATAATCCGGATTTCGAAAAGAATCAATGTGCAATAACTTTAGATGATGCATCACCAGATGCTTACGAAGCATTACTATTATATTTATATACCTATGAGATTTACAGTGATATTAATATTGAAATGTACGCTGAACTTATTTATTTGGCAGCTAAATATAAAACGCCAGATTTTATTGACAGCTACATTAATAAATTGGCAACCCAAAATTGGCCCATGGAGAAAATATTACAAATCTTTCAATTGGCTGATGAGCATAATAGACCCGCTATTATGGAATTGATTGGACAAAAAATTATACCAATGTCAACTCAAGTATTAGGTGATAACTCATTCCTCAGGCTTAATCTACAACAGCTAAAAGCGCTCTTTATAATTTTAAAATCATCAGAAACTATACCGGATAGGCAATTGTTGTTGGCGCTAAAAAAGTATCAAAAGTGCAATAATGTTCGTTATGGAAATATGTGTTTATTTCAGGAATTTGTTGAGGTTACAAATTTATTTGGCGATATGTTATTTGAAGCGGACGGTACATTGACTTTAACAAGCAAAGACAAACGAAATTCTAAAACTTCTGAACCTGCTGATGACAATTGACGAATGTCCCAAAAAAAAAAAACATTGATACTAATAATGACTGACACCCCCTCCCCTGCCTCAAAAAAAAAGAAGAGCAAACAAATGAAAATAAATAGAATTTTTTTGTGGTTTTTCTTTTGTACAGACGTGTAGTTTCTGTTTATTAAGGTAACTCAAACTTTTAAAATACATAAACATTAATAGATGTGCTTAAAAACTAATACTTCTATAAATAATATATGCTTCATTATATTATTGAAATCAAAATGAGCAAACGCAACAAATCTTATATATATATGTATATATATGTAATATATATATAAGCCAACTAATCAAATCGAAATATCATAATTAAGAGTAAAAACTTGTGTATTTCTTGATACAAATTGGATGGATTCCGGATTGTCATCCTATGATATGCTAACTAGCTCTTATATGCAGCTCATAATAATATGTAATCACATCACATCCATTTCCCTAATATTCTCGGTGACGCCAATGTTTACAATACTTTGTATTGGCTTAACGCTTAAAAAATCTTCACTGTCCAGAATAACATCATCCTCATCGGTTACATCTGAATAATCCTTATGATCAATGTCATTCATATCAAAATCTTTATCATTCTCATCATTATCAAAGTCATCTTCATCTTCATTGCTTGATGCTTCATATTCTACTTTAGTTACTACTCGCTTTTGATTGTTTGGTGGGGCATTAACACGATTATTTGTTTTAGCTTTGTGCTTATCCATATTTTTACATTTCTCTGGCAATGTGTGTCCATTCGCTCGTGATAGTGCTGTTGGCCACAAACGGTTCAAGTTCAATCCCGTCGTTTTCATATCAAATTTACTCGCAACGGCAATACGTAAATTAATGATCAGCGAGAAGAGTTTAACACTCGGGCCGACTTTAAGTTTTAAATAATTGGTTAAATCATTGCGCCCCATCAAAAGCAACGCTCGTCCATCGACCTCTTCGTCAAACAGTTTTTGGGCAATGAGGGAAGACCTTAGTGCACGTTCGACAAATTCATAAACATCCCAATGCGTCCAATATATGGGATTGCTTTTCAGCTGAGATAAATCAAAGTCGCTGTTCTTTTGCCACAATCGATAATTGCGCGAAAGCTGTGGCCCATAATCAGCCACAATAGTCGTGGAAATGGCCAATGTAACTGGAGTAGCTGGAGCAACTTCAGGTTCCATTTTATGCTCATTCTTAATCTCAACGGGGGGCAATGGCTTCTGATGTTCACGTTTAATTTTAGGTTCTGGTTCCTTATGGCTTGTAACTTTCTCAGTTTTAACTCGTGGCTTCACTTTCTCAGTCTTTGATTTTGATTTTTTTAGTTGAGACAAAAGCAACGGTGCCGCTTCCTCGACAGGCTGCGGAATTGGAGGTGGTGGCGGTAGTTTGATTTGTTCAGGAAGAACTCGTGGTGGTTTCACTGTCTTTGAACGCCATTGACGCCAGTTCTCTGGCGCATATGGACAACAATCGCGCAGCGCATGTACATTAAGATTAAAACGTTTTGCATTGCCAAAACCTCGGCAACCATCAATGTCGCATGGCATTGGCGAGGGACCCTGGAGAAAACCTGGTGGTGTTTCCAGTTCATGTGAAGTGGCTTCACACCAACCAATCGGATGCAGATCAGGACTATCATCCTCTAACCAAAAGTAATATTCCGATGGCCAGCAGTCCAAGTGTAATTGCACACGGTAACCTTTGCGAGTGATGACTGTTGCTGGACGTATAAGGCAGGGATTACGTTGATCGACTACCTCGAGTTTCATACGCGGCTGAAACTCCATTGGTTCTCGTGATGCAAACAAATCAATGGGCGCTGCAATACCACCAACATTCTCAATATAATCGGACCAATTGAATGAGATATTTTGATAATCTGGTGGAACAATCAATTGCTGACGACCCTCATGCCAACCACATGGATGAATATACGGTGAATTGACATGTACCCAAAAGTCATAACAGTCATCCCAGCCATCAAAATGAACACGTATACGTTCATCTAATATATCCGCAACGGTTGCTACACAAATTTTACCAGTATCATTCAAATCCTCGGCTTCAAGGTGCATGCCAATGACAAATCGATTAATGCGTGTCTGAGTTGGACCATTGAGATGTGTGAATAGCGCACATGGTGCTGCTTTAGCATTTGTCTTTACCAGATATCGATACCATGTGAAACGATCGGGACAATATCCCTTTGGTGCTTGCAATACGTGCGATGTTCGCTCACACCAGCCCGGTGGGAAAATGTCCATAGAATCAGCATTCACCCAGAAATCATACATGCTCGAATAACCATCAAAATTGAGTTTCAAACGATAGCCACGCACCTCTACAATGGTGCAGACACAGAAAAGTGAACAATTCTCTGGATCAATTGCTTCCAATTTCATGCCACGCTCAAAACAATTCGGAGTAATGGGAAATGGATTGAGAAATAGATGAATTGGAGCCGCATTACCATTACCCTTAGTTTTAAGATATTCAGTCCATCGAAATGGTCGCTTCGATGATGTTAACTTTCGCTCTCGCTCTCGTTCTCGATCACGTTCCTTTTCTCGCTGCAGTTGCTGTGCATAACCATTGGAAACTTTTGGATCCTGTGTTCGACTGACTTTACTCTCATGACCTGTGTTGGGGGCGTGAGGATGTCGACGTTTATGTGCACGTCGCACACAGCAAACTGAGCAGAAACCTGTAAATGAAAATATTAAAAATATTAATATTTCAAATATGTTAAAATAAATTATAATAGTTAAATTTATTTTTTGGATTCATTTTACTCACGCGGCGCCAAAAAGTCAGAGGCAGGTCCATGGCAATTACAGCGAGAGCACAAATAGAGTAAAGGATGTGTACTGCTCTTGGGCCTACGACCAGGACGATCAAACAGTGCACGTTCAAAGTAATTGGCCGGTCCGTTTCGAGGATCACAGCGTTCACTCAACTGTAACAAATTGAAGCGATTCAATTCAAAGCGCATCGTTGAGCTGGCCAATGTTCCAGGGTGTTGATCTCTCCAACGTAACATGCCAAAGTTCATCTGCATATTATGTTTATAAGTAAGCAATGTTGGACTAACGATCAGTTTACGTTCAACAACATTGTTGTTTTGTAACCGTGACAAGGGCGTCAATGTGATGGTGCCGAAATTTGTTTGGTTACTTAATTTTGTACTGCTGCTGGTTGTCATTGAAGATGCTGAAGATTGTAATGCATTTTCAGTGCAATGCAGTGATTTTTCAAACTCTTCCTTGGATAATGTTTCGGCTTTAACAATGCTAATCTTGCCGATATTTGGTTCATGTTTCACTTCCAATTGTTTCTGTTGATGTTGTTTCTGTTTCGCTTCCAGCTGTTGTTGTTGTTGCTTTTCTTGTTGCTGCTGTTTCTGCCTTTGTTGTTGTTGCTGCTGCTGTCGATGTTGCTGCTGCTGTTTTTGTCGTTGCTGTTGTTCTATTTGCTTTTGTTGTTGCTGTTGTTGTTGTAGCTGCTGCTTTTGCTGTTGCAATTGTTGCTGTTGTTGTTTATGCAATTGTTGTTGTAGTTCTAGTTGCTGCTGCTGTTGCAGTTGCTGATGTAGCTGCTGCTTCTGTTGTTCCTCTTCATGCTCTTGCTGCTCTTGTTGTTTCTGCTGCTGCTGCTCTTGCTGCTGCTGTTGCTCAATATCAATAGTTACTGGCATAATGATTTCCAGATCGCTGCTGTTGCTGCTTGTCATGCTACTGCGACTGGCAGTTGAGTTTTTTCTTGACGATTGATTTGATGGTGTTTGAGCACGTGATAGTACCAACGGATGTTGAGTTTGTGGTGACAATTGTTGCTGCTGTTGCTGTTGTTGCTCCTGCTCCTGCTGTAACTGTTGTTGCTGCTTCTGTAGCTGTTGTTGCTGCTGCTGTAGCTCTTGTTGCTGCTGCTGCTGCTGCTTTTTCAATTCAACTTCTTTTCTCTCCTCCTCCTCGTCAGTGTCATCATCATCGATTGTTATAGTTTCAATTATACTCGGATGCTCCACCACATCGATTTCTTTAGACATAATTGCAACAGAATGTCGCCTTTCGGTGGCATTGTTATGTACAGCAACAATAGATAATTTATCCTCGTTGCCTGCCAAAGACTTTGAACGTTGTAGCTTAGGTGATCCTTGCTGTTGATTGATTGTCGTCGTTATAACGGAAGTTGTTTGCACTGTTGGCATCGTTGTAATTATTGGCAACGCTGGCATTGTTGTAATTGTTGTCATTGCTGGCATTATCGGTACTGTGCTAATTGCTGGCATCACTTGCATTGCTGGCATAACAACAGCATATGTTCCGTCCTGCACCTTCATCAACTTGGCACCATTGAAATTAACAGCTGATACTGACGGACTAATCTTGATTTCAGACATGGCAACATTTGTCTTAGGTTGCATGGGCATCGGTGCGGGCATTGGTGCAGGCATCAGTGCAGGCATTGGTGCAGGCATTGGTGCAGGCATAGGCTTCGGTAATAGTGTGGGCATGGATTTTACTGTAGGCGTTGCTATGGGCATCGGCTTGGTCGTTGATAATAACTTGGGCGCGGGTACCGGTGTGACCGCGCGTGTCGGTGTGGCAGTGACTATTGGCGTAGTCTTTTGTATTGGCGTAGCCGTGACCGTGGAGATTGTTGTAGCCGTGACAACTGGCGTAGAAGTTGCTAACGGTGTAACCGTTGCCGTTAGTATCGGCGCAGCTGTGGCTTTTGGTGGAGCTTTGGCTATTGGTGTAGCTGGGGCTATTGGTGTAGCCTTGGGTATTGGTGTAGCTGTGGCTAATGGTGTAGCCTTGGGTATTGGTGTAGCTGTGGCTAATGGTGTAGCCTTGGGTATTGGTGTAGCTGTGGCTAATGGTGTAGCCTTGGGTATTGGTGTAGCTGTGGCTAAAGGTGTAGCCTTGGGTATTGGTGTAGCTGGAGCTAATGGTGTAGCTGTAGCTATTGGTGTAAGCGAGGCTCTTCTTGCAATCGTAGCTATTGGTGCAGCAGTGACTATTGGTGTGGCTGTGGCTCTTCGTACAACCGTAGCTATTGGTGCAGCAGTGACTATTGGTGTGTTTGTGGATATTTTTGCAGCCGTAGCTATAGATGCAGCTGTGGCTGTTGAAGCAGCTGTGGATATTGAAACAACCGTGGCTATTGGGGCAGTCGTGGCTATTGATGGCGTCGTGACTAATGATGCTGTCGTGGCTATTGGCGTTATTGTCGCTTTCGAAGTAGCCGCTGTTAGTGTTGAAGACGTTCCCGTTGCATTAACAGTTGCTAACGTCGTATTTTCCGTTGGTATGGGATTTGTACTGGAGCTACTCTTATTGCTATTACATTTCAGTGTTTTCGTCAAAATGAGTGCACCAGAATTAGCCTGAGCCTGAACCTGTCCAAATTTGACACGTAACTTATCGACAGCCGCTTTACTCAATATGAAAGGTGCACGAGATTTCAATGGATTTGCTGCAATCAATGAAATTTGTGCAGCAGGAGTTGTTTCTGATCCCGAAGAACAAACTGTAAATAGATTATATTCAATTATTCACAATATAATGTACATATAAATTATATAATACAAAAACAAATGCGTTCATACAAAAGCATAAATACATACAAACGCACACGCCGACATAAATATACATACATATATACATACAAATGCATAAACATACACGAATAATTGTATATATGTATGTATAATGGTCTAACATATATGTAAGTGAATATTTGTACTTTGATAAAAAAAAAAAAAAAGAAACTGTTATTTATTAGTTATTTATGAATCATTATTTGCAGTTAAAAAAAAAACATTAAAAAAGAGAGAAAAAAAAAAGAAATATATTTTGATATAAAATTGAATTAAGATCTTAAAGTTTGATCTGAAGCGATTGTTTTGCACGTTTTATTATATTTGTTGGTGTTGCTTACATTTTTTTTTTTTATCATTTTTGAGGCAGCTGCAGCTGCAAAAACCTGATCATCGTCATAGTCTTTCCACGCCCGCCCGCGAGTTTTGCATACATGTATGTATGTATATATACATAAAAACAACAACAACAACAACAACAACATCGGCCGCAGCAGCAGCAGCAACAACAAAATAAAACGTTGATAAATAACAACAGCAACAACAACAACAATAAAAAACAACAAATTAAGCGTATTTACAAGTGACTTTTCACTTTTCCCCCTCTTTAAAACGAAAACGAAACGCGAAACGACGAAACTGAATTTGTGACATCAGTTTATATTTCATTTAAGTTTCAGAAAAACGAATTTCTGATAACTACTTTTAGTAATATTTGTCAATAGATTTGATCAGTTACACAAAATAAATAAATATAACAAACAGCAACAACATGAATAAAACAATAAACAGGAAAAATTAAAACGTGAACTATATAATTCTGAAAATAGCCACATGAAACTTATTTTCGTAATCAAATTGTTTTACATTATGAAAATGCAAAGTCACATTTAATAAAATTCATCACATAGCTGAACATATTTAAATAACAATAAGAACAGCGGCACCAAAAAACAACAGTAATAATAATAATAATAGCTAATATTAATAATAATAAAAGGCAACGCACACACACATACACACACACACACATACACACTTACGCACGCTACGACCAGCGACAGCAACTAAATGAGAGACTGAGCAGCGGCCCAGCAGCAGAAGCGGCTGTCGGCTCTATGGCCAAGCAAAAATGGATTGAGCAAGCAAGCAAATATAAAACTGAAACTGAGAAACTGAGAAACAGAAAACAGAAACCAACACAAACCGAAACTCAAATCGAATACGAATCACACACAATATATGCATGTGGATATATGATAAACATTTGAAGAGAACAATTTTATTTGTATTATTTGAAATTGTCAGTTACCTTTTTTAATTTATCATTCTTTTATATTAATATTACTTATATAATTTAATATTAAGAACATTTATTATTAACTTACTTGGTTTGTTGACAGATTTTGCTGAGGACATTATTGTCACCACATTGGCCTGGGCAGCACTTGTTGTTGCTCCTTTAGTGTGAATGACTCCATTTTGTTGTTGTTGTTGTACAGGAATCGTTGTCATCGTTGATGCTGGACGTATCAGCAATGGCTGTGGCTGTGGTTGTGGCAGTGACTGTGAAAGCGGTTGTGGCTGTGACTGCGTTTGATGCAGATGCTGGCCATTGTGAATTGTGTCTTGATTGTGATTGGAATTGGGATTGGCATTGACAATCGCCTTGGGCGTTATTATGGAAAGCACTGAGTTGGCATTAACATTATGATTTTGATTTTTCGCCACTAATTGTATAAGCGGTGGGGCGGCACTTCCCGTTGTAATAGAACTTTTAGTTTTCAACGGTTTTTGTACAAATGTCATTGGTGTCAACTTTGTTTTAATTGCAGCAGCATTATTATTATTATTATTATTATTATTAATAATATTATTGCCATTATTTATAAGATTGTTATTATTATTATTATGATAACTTCCAATCGTTATACTACAAGATTTATTAGCCATGGATGCAATGGGCAAATATCGTAGTTCTTCCTGCGCCTGTTTCACATGTCCTAGAGTCTGGCATTGCCCTTTAGGTGGCGATGCCACTGTTAATGTGGTGCAAAGATTACCATTACCTGATTTAACAGGAGACAATGTAATGGGTAAATCTCTCTTTGCTTGTGTTTGATTTACGATGCTTACGTTGGCGGGTAACATTTTATTTTAATGAAAAAACCAAAGGATTTTTTTTAGCACAGGCACAGTTCTGGCAGTATTTCGAAAACTTTATTTCAAAGTTAGCTTAATTGGCGTCTTTTTTTACACTTTTCAACTTGCAGCAATATAATTCGTACGTTGCCGCACAAGTTTTGGCATTTTAATAATCACTACGCCTTTTGCAACCAACTTGGTATTTTTTGTATCTTTTTTTTTTTGTATCGCTCTAGTAATAAACCGTTTTTATTTTCACTCTTTTTTCCACTACACTGTTTAAAAATAGTCAAAGAATGTATCAAAATTTATGATTCTTTGAAATGTTCAAATTAATGTTGATTGCAGCTAATATTTAATTACCATGCGTTAAATGTATAATAAGTTTTAGTATATTTTTATTATGGATTTATAAGAGTTGCCATTCTCTTTTTGCACAGTATGGCAGTTCCACAAATTCCCTTTGTTTGAAAATATTTTCAGTTATAAATTCGTTTGATGTAAGCTGTAATTATAAAATAAAACTAATTACAAACACAAGATATTTCATATTTTTTATTAAAACAAATAAAATTTTTACTAATATTGCTCTGTTCGTTCATTTAAATTGATGCCAGTTTGCGCGCCCCATTGACAATGAAAAATGTTTTTGAACTAAGTTGGCAGCACGCATATTGAATATTGATATCAATTTTAGGTACATATGTATGCTGCATGGAGATTTATATTTGTTCAGAATAATTTAAAATACATCTCATTAAACGATAATAGATATTGTGAGTTTTATCAAAAAGCAATTGAATTTTGTTAAATTTATATTTATAATCATTATTTTTGACACTGTTACGTATGCATACACACATTTGTCGGTGCCAATGTCATATATGTACATTAAACATTATTACATACATACCTTATCTGGGCTTTAGTTACTATTGCCAAAAACCAAAACCAAAACACAAAATTATATCTTACTTATTATTTGCAGCTTAACATTTATATGAATTAAAACTTTATTAGAAACTTACTTGATTTCAATGCTGAATTTGAGTCTATGTTAAATGCTTAAACTCAACTGAGAAACTGTTGCTGTGGCTGCTCTCTAAATGTTTGACTGGCGGGACTCAAAGAACTAAAAATGATACTTTAAACAAATTTATATTAACTTTGTACAATTAAATGAGTATTTTTATTAATAAAATATAGTACCTGTTCAATTGTTATAAGATTGTTATATTTAATTTCATTTCACAATACGCTTGAGGATTGAGCGTATTTTTATCCAAATGTTATCTTTTATTTTACTTTTAAGTATCTCACATCACACAAACTTGCGTATCAAAGAGTTTTTTTTTACACTTGACAATTATTCTTCACAACTATAGTTTATAGTATGAAAACTTGGTATGTTATGTTAGATATTAAAGAAGTTGCTTCCAGTGCAACGTTAAAAATATAATGACAGCAGCATGTGTCTGTATTTTAACCCGTCGATCGAATTATATTCAGATGGCAACTCTGAAACTCGGCAACTCTTTCAAGTCGGTTATTTTTAAATATACACAAGCAACAACTTTGATTTGAATTCTATTTTGGAAATCATTATTTATTTTGAATTGCTTTGAGAATTTAATAAATTGAAATCTAAAGTTTTATTATAAAAACTTCGAATTCGTTTAAGGTTTGTAGAATAATACATTTTAAGTTTCATAGGTTCACAGGTGTGTTTATTTTATGAAATTAAATATTTATAATTTAAATAACATTTTTCATTGTAAATATTTTCAATTATCCTTTTTATAGAGATCTTCTACCAATAAATTAATGAAATTTTTAATTGAAATTTGTAATCCAAAACGAACACTTGTTCTTCTTCTTCTTAGATTCACAGTTGAACATTGTCAGTGTTTGAAAGTGTTGCAAAGTGGTATAGTGTGAAACAGCGCATTTAATAACTAAAAAAAAAGTGGTTGTTTTAGATTTCCGTGTCACAAGTTTATGTGAAATAATAAATTAGGTTTAATTTCCAGTTGATACTGTTTGAACATATTTTTAATCATGTCATTAATAAATAACGATGACAGCATAATGGCAATTGATGAGGATCCACAAGGTATGGATTTGTGGACGTTGTGGGAGTGTTGGGCGCGTCCAAATAAGTATATATGTGTGCTCATATAAGGCTAATTTAATGACTTTTCAGTTATCATTCATGATGATGAGCCCTCGACCGCACGCAATATTCCAAATGGCCGATCAATGGATTCTCTGCGATCCTCTTTTACCAATCATAGCTCAACGCCAGAATCTTCACATAATTCTCTTGATACAATTGATGTAGGACCTGATGACTTGCAGGAGAAAACACGTTTAATTACTCAGGTGTTGGAATTACAAAATACATTAGATGATCTGTCGCAGCGAGTGGACTCTGTAAAGAGTGAAAATTTGAAATTACGTTCAGAGAATCAAGTACTCGGCCAGTACATAGAAAATCTTATGTCAGCCTCATCTGTGTTCCAATCGACCAGCCCGAATGCTTCAAAAAAGAAGTAGGATAGGAACACATACTAAAATCTACTCAATCTCAAATATGCCTTGTCATTTATACATTAATGCTTGTGTTATGAAGCTACTACAAAGTAATTGGTGTTGCTAACATGTCGAATTTTTGCACAATATTTATTTTTTTAAATACTAGTTAGATTATACGCTTACACAAAATATTTATACATATATATATTGATTATATATTTAAACATACATAGCTAATTAATAAATCAATATTAACCCGCTGGTCATTCCGATGTTTAAATATGATTTCTAATTTCTATCATTGCAATGATTGGGCAACTCTGCACCATAAACAGCTGCCAGCTGGTCGTCGCGCAACAACAAATATTTTCGTTATTACAAAACGCAGTGAGCGTGTAAAAATAATATTGAAAGTAGTTTGTAAATTTTATAAAATTGAATACCTTGCATATTGTTCTGTTTCAAATATTTCGGAGTTTTATAATTCGTAAAACGTAAGATATTCGTGAAAATCTGATTGCGAAATACTGTGAAAGATAAATGAATGCACATTGCTTTGGCTCCCTCCCCCCTAGCAATAGCAACAACAACAACAACAAGAATAATAACGAAGATGCTAGTGTTGCACAACCTTAAAAAAAATGTTTACTGATTCGCACACACGCATACAGGCACACACACATAAACACACACATGCTGCATTTACACATATCAGTGCGATTATTGTTTTTAGTTTCATTTATTAATACATATTTTATTTGTGTGCCTTGTTTCAATGTAACACAGCAGCGCAATAAAGGAAGTCAACGTCATTCATATCAGTACTCACTTGGCAAAAGTGCAATCGACGTTGATGCGTATGGCGGAAGCAGAAACAGAAATACAAGCAATAGCAGCAGCAACACATCAACAGTCGATGAATAATAACACTATCAACAAAGACGGCTGCGACCAAACAATCATAACAAAGTCCTGACTTCTCTGACAGACATTTGTTTATATTGCTAACACAATCAAGATAAATTCATACTTACAAAGAAACATCGTGGCTGCAAGTCAAATTAAAAATGTGCTGACCTCCGCGTGCTTTGGGACGTATTATATTGTAACGCCCGGAGCGTTGCTGCCACAACAATCCGCCCATCATACATAATAATAAAACAAAAACAAGAAAAAAAATACATAATAAAACAAAAACCAAAATACAATAAAAACGCGCAAACATAAAAGCAATGTCTTTCTCCGACTTCGATGCCATCTATGAAGATGAGCAGATGGAAGATTTGGAGCACTTTCAGGACCAAACTGTGATGCCAGTTCCCGAACCTATCATAATACGTGGTGCTGGCAATATGACCGTGTAAGTAAACTGTATAAAATATATATAGAGTAACATGTAAACATAGAAACACATACATACTTAGGTAACGGTACGTACTGCATAACACTAATACACTTGCATATATTTTCTATATAAATATATACATATATATATGTACACACATATGTTTGTATGAGAGAATGTAGCTCAAGGTTTTTGATACCTAATTTGTGTTTTGCTTTTTTTTTTTGGGTGCGTTGTTTGTTAATAATACACAATGTAGATACATATGTATATGCCCGTCAGTCTTCGTTTGACCTTGTTCTATTTGGCGCCCAATTGTCAATAATTGACTTGTCTGTCGGTTGCATAACGCAAGCAGAACATTTACTGCAGCGTACCAACTGCAATCTACACCACGTAATATTCTGATAATAATTATACATTATAAAAAGAAATTGATTTTTTTTTTTTTATGAATTTTATAACTAATTTTTTTCATACTCTTACATAAATGTTTTTTGTATTTATTTATAATTTTTTAGATTTGGCCTTAGTAATCGCTTTAACATAGAATTTCCCTGCGGTTTACTGTCGCGTGTGGCACCCGAGGAATTCAAAGCGACCATCAGTCGCATCAATGGCATATTGAAGAAGACCCTGCCACTGAATGTCAAGTGGCTCTTTTGTGGTTGCGTTTGTTGTTGTTGCACACTTGGATGTTCCCTTTGGCCTGTCATTTGTCTAAGTAAACGCGTAAGTTTCTCTTTGCGTTTTTTTTTTTTAAAATAGAATTTTGTTTTTAATGTTAATCCTGTACAATTTACAGACACAATTAACGCTTGATAAACTGATTGAGTGGGAGAATAGTCATCTATATCATAAACTTGGCCTACACTGGCGTTTACATAAGCAACAATGTGATTCCAATTCCATGATGGAGTATGTTATATTAATTGAATTTATACCCAAGACGCCCATCTATCGGCCGGATTAGATAGATGGGTAATGCAGTGTGGATCGTTGCTGTCATGGGGAATGGTTTGGGAGGGGGAAACAAAAATGGGGCCTAATCATAATTGTAAAATAAAGCAACTAGTAACTAATACTAAATAATAGTTATAATAATAATTTTGATTTCCGCGTTTACTCTTGTGCAACACACTAAACACACACATATACATATACATAATAATATACAAACACACACACACACACAACACATACACTAGTTTAGTGAAACACATACACATACACATTTTAAGCTAGAGCTAATTATATTTTAGTATTTAGTTAAAAACAAATTTTTTGAGAGTATATTAGCTCGTAAGAACAATTGATTTATCGCTAATTTAAAGCATTTCAAATTTCATTTAGTTGATAATTTCAATTTTGATTTAAATAATATTGCAATATATTAAATATACATTTCTTGTTAAGAAATTTAAAAAATTGAATCTTGAGCTTTTTTTTTTTGTGATGAAATAATGCAATAATGAAATGGAAACCGAAATTAAATATCTAAAAAAAAAAATTTAAAAAAAAAATCAAAAATAAAAATGAAAAACCGATGGAATCATCGCTCAGGGCTCAAAAGATTATATCTTAAGCTTTAGCAAACATTTTTGTTAATAATATTAACTTTGTTAATATATATAAAAAGGCCATAAAACGTTTTTTTTTTTTTTTTTTTAAAAAGAAGCAAATTAGAAAATTTTGGATTGTCTTTAGTTGAATGTGTCTCCAATTGTGATTAGCAGCCTTTCTCACGTGGTCTTCAAATTATCTAAATACATATGTACAAAAATTGGAAACAACATTATAGAGGTAAACAATAACAAACACAAGCGTAATAGCTCATATCATATGTATATATGTATGTGAATTGATTACTGTGTACAATAATAATAAAAATAATAATAATAATAATAGTAATTCATAAATAAAAATCATGGAGTGTACAGTTAACTTAGTGTTATATAGTATTGGTTTTGTGCAGTTTCCATTTCGATATTGCTTATATAATATTAGTTATATGTACATATATATGTATTATATATACCAGTAGATATATCAATTATTTATGCAATGTATATATTTTTTGCAGTGTATTTGTTTACAGCACAAGCGGTTTATATACCATAACAATCCTCATTTGGGGGATTACTAAAAACAATAAATACATTTTGTTTTTATTTTTTTATCATTTAGACATTTCATAAAACTTAAATATAATCAAGTCTTTTTTAACAATGTGGGCCTTGCTCTAGGAATACATTTAATATATATCAATTTATATATATATATATATAAAATTAATTAAAATTTATTAAAGTTTTTTTTTCTTTTTTCTTTTTTCATTATGAATTTTCATTTCTTTTTTATCTTTGTTTTTGTTTTTTGGAAAATTAAGGAATGTGGCTGGAATGTTTCATATTTCTGGGAATTGAATAACAAATCGTTTGTATCTTTTGTGATAATACTTGTAACTAGAACTAATAATTAAAATTAGGATAATTGTTGTATATCTTTTGTGTTGCCGCCCTGACTTAAGGTATCTTCGCTAGGATTTGAAGGTGATGTTCCCATTGCCAATTCGCTCATCTCTTCATCATCACTGTATTGTGTTGTATCTTCATCATAATTATCGAGCTCTTCAAGATCCTCCGTCTCTTCATCTTCATGATTTTCCTGCAACGTTTCCTGTAAATCAATTTCGGGCTCAACAAGCAAAGCATCGCTATTATTAGTCTTTAATTCCCTCTTTCTATGCTGCTGCTGTTCTGTTTGTGAACACATCTCAAATTTTCCCCCCTTCGGCTTGATCAGGTCACGGGCTGTACGCAAAAGTGTTTCCGTTTGTTTACGAAGTGCATTCATAACCAAATTATCTTGACGCAGCTGAAACTCATGTTCACGACGCGCAAGTTTCTTTTGCTGTTGGAAGAAGTTTCCCAACATTTCAGTTTGAGCTACACGCATGGCATTGGTCAGTTGGCTAAGCTCTGACTTAAAGGCTTCCTCCTGCTGTAGCGCACGACGTTTTCTTTCATCAGCAAACTGTTTGCTTCGAATCTCCTCTGCTGATTGTATTTTAACTGGCACTGGCGGTGGCTGAGTGTAATTCAAACGTCGCTTTCGTAATGGAATAAGCTGTTGGTGATGATGTTGATGTTGTTGTTGTTGCTGTTGTTGGTCGTTTAACATTTGTGCTTGACGGCTGGTTGAGGCATACGAAGGTGTAGAAAACTTTTGGACAGGTGCAATGTGCACCGGTGGTGGTGGCGGTGTTGGTGATTGTGGTGGTGATATTGATGTATCCAAATCGGGTATCATACGATCCGGACGCAATGAGTAGCCTGTATCGCGTATTGGTACTGGCTTCAATGGCCGCGTATTCATTGGCTGCACACTAATCTCTCGAGGAATACGCATCGGCAACTGTTTGCGGGGTAACACTAATTTACTTGTAGGATGTACAAAATTAATATTACTTGTACTATTCAATGGCACCGTACGATTTGCTTTGCTAAAAGCCGTACTCATTGCTGACTTATTGGACATTGGGGATGGCCGTTCGATTTGTAAAACGCCATGTGTTGGTGTCGAGGTCACACGTCGTGATTGTGCATCACTTGCAAATGCAGCTACACGTAGCGGTGGCATTGGTGTTGATGTTATTGGACTTGCATATTGTTGACTCTTATCTATATGATTTGTGTCGCGTTGTTCCATTAATGTTGGCGGTGGCGAGGGTGATGTTGGTGCCGTTGGTGGTGGTGTATTTGTAACATCCATGCCTAAATCCATTTCTGGTTCATTTTTAACAATAAATGGCGTATGCTCCATTGAAGATGTCTGATCCTGCATTAGATCACCGTCTTGTACATAATCAGCAGGTTCATTTTCCAGCTCAGACGAATTGTTTTGATTCAATGTTGTCTCATAACCTAGAGGAAACATAATAAAAAAAAAAATGACAATAAAAAAAATCCGCCTAATCAATTGTAATTTTGATATACTTACCAATATCTATGGGTTCCGGTTTTATAAGGCCCAAACGAAAACCAAATATTGGATGCTCAACGCCAAGCTCATCTTTGCCATCTTCATTACCTAATGCTGATTTCATCATCTCTGCATTAGAACTATCCATAGAATTACCACATTCACTACCATTCCCACTGCCACTGGAATTGGCATGATCGCGTAGCATTCGGCAAAGAACTCGATATACCTCTTCAGGTACAACTTTGGGTATACCATTGCCATGACGTGTTGTTGTATTATATGTTGACTTAAGAAATTTCCATTTCGTCCAAATTTGTATGCTTGACTTTTTCACATAACCATTGCTACGCATAACTTCTTCAATTTGTCGAAAGACTTGCTCACTTTTAACATTGCGATCATTTAGTTGGTCCAATGCATTCATTTGTTGCATTATGTTTAACATTTCTAGCATCTCGGCACGGCTCCACAGGTTGCGTTCGGGTCGTGAATGCGCTTGCGTTTCCTTACTGCCGCTACTGCTGCTACCATTGCAACTACTTCCACTTCCACTTCCACTACTACCACTGCCACCGCCTTCCCCATCGATGCTACCAGTACTATTGGCATTGACTGATAGAACTTGAGGTACATGAGATTTAATGCGCATGGGCATCAATAGCTCATCCACATCGCCCACAAGTCCATTGCCAGTGGCCGCTGTGTTGATTAGCTTGTTGATGCTTTGATTTTGACCTGTGTTCAGATTCTGTTCATTTTGATGTTGATTCTGTTGATTTTGCTGATTCTGTTGGTTTTGGCGCATATTTTGTTCCACTTTGTTAATCAATCGCATTTTTGTATGGGCGGCCACCGTTGTGGAAGTGTGGCTGTGCTTACGCATAAAATTTTTATCACTATGATTGTCCTGATCTGAATACCTTGGCATCAACATTGATGTATATTTTATATGTCTCTATTTTGGTATGATTACGTAAATAATCTACAAGTTGAATAAAACCAGGGAGTGATAGATTAAAAGAGACGGCGAGAGAGAGAGAGAGAGAGAAAAGAGAAAAGAGAAGAGATATAGTTATAAAATGATTGAATAATAAAATACTTTAATCTTAATTACTGTTTAAAAATCAAAAATGCTTTTGCTTGCTCGCATTTAATGTGCGCATTTTGGGTCAATTTGACGTTTCCAAATTAATTAATCGATTCATAAAAAAAAATAAAAAACAAAAATTGACAATCTATTAAGCTCAAAAATATTCTAAAAAAAATTTTCTAAAAAAAAAAATATAAAATATCGATTAAAACATGTTTTTGAACTAAAATGAAACTTATATATTTAACGTTTGAAACACAGAAAGTTGCATACATATACATATGTATATACATATGTATATAGAATTTTCTATTCATTATAAATGATATATAATAGAGTGAAATACAAAACGACATTCTACATACTGAAATCTTAATAGGCAAATATATAAATATGTATATATTTTTTCTTCTTTTTTTTTTATCGATTTTGATTACAATTTTCAATATGACAAATAATGAAATGCGAATAGGAAAGGAAAGGTAACACGAAGAAAAACCCAATACTCACACACACACAACACACTCAAATATCTACGAAAACACACACATAAAAGCATGCAAGATATCTGTATATAAATTTTTATTTTTTTTTTTTGTGTTATTCGTAGAACTAAATTTAGAGATAGTGAGTAAACGATTTTAAAATGTTAATAAACATGCCAAATATGATTACAAAGTACATAACGAGGGCAAAATTTTAGTATAAAGATTTCGTCATTTTTTTTTTATTTTTTTTATTTGAAAAATATTTCTTTTTTTTCGTACATACATGTACATATGTGTATGTTAATATGTATATTTCCCTATATATTCACAGTTAATGACTTTAGTTAACGTTAATATAATATTTGAAACACAAAATATGTCTGACATTAATATTAAATTGGATTTAATTTTACTTTAATTTACTTGGATGAATTCCAAAAGTGGGAGGATGTGTTAGGTAAGCGTAAGAGCTGTATTAAAAAACTCAAATCTCATTTTATATACCATTACCATAAAGCTGAGTAATTTTCCAGCATTTCTACGTTGTCAAAAAAAAACATGACAAAAACTGACATCAAATTGAGAGTCTTACAGTGGTTATGAATTTATTTTGAAGCCGGTTGCTAAGGCTCATTATAGCTTCTTTTTCAATACTTCACAACAATTGAATTTATCATTTAAACTGTAATTGTTTAGTGTATATATAAAAAAAATAATAATCAATTAATTGCAAACACAACGAAGTTTTACTTAGTTTCAATTGAAACACAATTTCCACAATGTTAATAGTTATTTAATTCAAATTTCCTGTGCTCCACTGTAATATGGAAAAAGATATGAATTGAGAGAACGCAAACTAGCGCACGGAAAACAAGAGCAAAAGAGAGTAACTACTGATGAGATGAGCTCTCTCTTTGTGAATTGCTTTCGCTCTCAGTCTTTGTACTCTTTTTTTTTCTTACACACAATCATAAACGAGCACACATGCAAGAATCATTTACGCTTTATGTTGAGAATTTTTCAAAGAACGAAATAAGTATAAGAAATAACGTTAATTACATTTAATAACTAAAGAAAAAAAAAAAATCAGACAAATTTAACATTTCACAGGCAGATGCATGTATTTAATTTGATTAAGGTTCACTCTTAATCAAATGTTCAATTCAATAAAAAAAACAAACACACACAGTAATAACACCACGATGTGTTGCGTAAAATAGTAGCGCTTGAATTTTACTCTCACAAATTTTTTTTTTTTAAATAATAATTTAACTTAACTATTTTTCAACACACACAGAGCGCGGCGATGCGAACACCTTGCTGAACAACAAAACACAGCACAAACACACACACAGACACACACGCACACATACATACGTACGTAAAGACACACACACTTACACAATTGCATGCAGAGGCAATACTTAAACAGTAAAGAGAGCGCGCGCACTCTCAGCACTAGAAGAGGAAGCAGAACAGAATTTCAACCAACAACCACCACCACGATTTCAATACTGCGAAACTCAAAAATTCAAAAGCAACGAAAGCCTACAAAAACAAACTATATACTTGCCTACCGAACGAACATATTTGTCGAAGTGTGTGTAAGCCGTTTACTAGAGTTTATATATGTATGAGTATATATAATACAATACTTCGTCGTTATATTTCGGAAAGGCACAAATAATGGTTATGAAATGTTCGTCGCCGCCGTCGTCGTCGTTGTTGTCGTATTGAGATTGTGATTGTGAGATTGACTGAGAACGGTAGCTCCCATATATTTCTATATACATATATGTACATATATATAAGCTCAAATACATATTTAGTAATAATATACATATATGTATATGTATTCCTATATACATGTGCATAAATGTTTGTGTTTTTCTTTTGGAATTTTGTCATTAATAGGGGGATGTGGAAGTAAATGCTCTTTGCAATTTATAAATCAGAATAGAATTACACTTGTTTATTATAATTAATAAATTAATATTATTTTTATAATTATACTGAGAATTTAATTTATATTTTTTTAATATGTTTGTATATGTACAGATATATATACATATATATAATTTCTCGAATACTATTTATATTTGAATTCTCAGAAGTCGAGCAGATAATCACGTTGACTAACTTTTTAAACTTGGCTGGAAATGGCAAACAAGATTTACAAGTATTGAGAGTACAGCGAGTAAAGGCAAAAGCCAAAAAGAATGCTTTTCGTGTCTTGCTCTAGCAAGCATCATAGCAATAAGATGGGATTGAAATTGTTCGTCGTGGGGGAGGGGGAGGGGGACGAAGAGTGGGGAGGGGGTAGGATGGTTGTGTAGTGAATTGTATGCACGTTGCAGGCACACTGGGAGGCAAGCTCAATTGCAAGAACAGGAAATTTGAACTCGCGGAAAAATGCGGAAAAGCGTTGCTTCTTCTATTTTTTTTTTGCATTTTTTTTTTTTGTGTTGCATTAAATATATGAAAAGCACAAGTTTTCTGGCAAATGAGAAATTTTATCTGCTTTTCATTTTTTTATTAATTTTATTTTTTAGTTATATGCAAACGTACACGTATCATTTACAGCCGTTTTATTCATTGCTTTATATTATTGAGCTTCAAATAGTTTTTTTTTTTTTTTTTTATTTTGTTGATAAAAAAAATAAATAACTTGAGCACACACACAGTCATTGACGTACACACACACACACACACACACACACACACACACAGAGAGATGTTGAGACATGCAAACATTAAGACACAGTCACACATACAATTGCAAAATGGAGTGGAAAATGGGGAAAAAAAGGTAAATATAAATAGAATAAATTTAAACACATTCACGACAATAAACCGAAGATGATTCATTCACTTACGTTGTACATACATATGTATGTATATGTATATGTATCTGTATGTATTTTATATCTTGACACAACTAGCGAGCTAGAATCACGAATTGAAACTGAGTTTCGCAAAAAAAGAAAACCCAGAACCTGCTGCTCAAATACTCGTATTCGGCGAGTGTATCGCATATCGTAACTGAGCCGATTTCTCGTTAGGCTTTTCGATTCGGAAAAATGTCAATACTAAAAAAAAAAAGAAAAACCAATAAAACGCAAGAAAAAAAAACCGAACTGTTTTTCAATATTAGTCGTTCGGGTTGCGCCTCATCCTCAATAGAAAGAAAAAAAATATGTATCAGTTTATATTTAAAATACTATATATAAAAAATAAACAGATGTATATATGTACGAAATATACATATTTACAGATGCACATACACATAGAAAACTTTTTATATTCGTATGAAATTTAAAATTCATATGAATTTTAAACCTGTATCAGTTGTGGATTACGTTTTACAATTGATTTAACTATGAAATTGCATTTATTTTCTATATATGTATATATATAGAGGGGAAAAAAAAACTATGTAAACTTAAAATAAAATGAAATTTATTTATAATTAAATATTTATTGAAATGACAAATAAATAATATTGATTAATCATAAAAATTTCAACATAAATTACAAATAATTATTTATTTATTTATTTATATATATATATATATATTAAAACATTGGTATTGGTATATAAGCATTTACTTTATCCATTTGACGCTGTGATATACACTCGGATATCCATATAATATTACGACTTTCCAGTTCCTTTAGTTTCAGATATGAATAGAATATCCCATAATGAAATTGCTGTAGAAATGATTGTGTATTCTTTTTCGCTTCAAGTATTATAAAACGATCCTCGATAGTTGTAGTATCTATATCTTGATCAACATTATCAAAAACTGTTGCATATTCATTAATACTACTGCCAATAGAGCGTACATGTTCATATTCTGTACTATAGGCTAAATTTGTTAAACCAATTGGACTAATAAGACCACAGGTGGGGAATATATTTTTACGTGTTGTCGGATCCATAAGTGTATTGATTGAGTTAACGGCGATTGTAATGCAACGGCGATCCGCTTGAAAACTTAAAAGTTTTCCCATTATTTCAGCTGTTATGCCATCTAGTGTTTGACAATATGCATAGAAATCTTCAAGATATGCCTTGAATAGAATACTACGAACAATTTCAACATCGATCTCATGAAATGCATTATCTTCCAAAGTTTGCGATACAAATTTCGATAGTGGTGTATCGAAGAGTACTGCATTGAAAAGTTCATTTGTATCGCTGGCAACTTCTATAGCTTCCATTTGCTCAAAATGACCCAAGGGATGACATAGTGTAAGTAGCTTTTTCATTGGCCGACGATTATTAAGGCCCGATATTAGTAGGGCCACGTTGTCAATCATGTGCTCATAACGTATATAGTCGAGAAATGTGCTCAATGGTTCGATTGAATTGATACGCAAATAATTATATTGCTGTACGATTCTTTCGCGTAAACGAGTTTCAATAAATTCAATATCGATAAGTTTTTTATCATTGGCAAATATGTTGCCATAATCAGTATTTTGTATACTTAATGCTAGATCCTCCAAATGTTCGCATTGTGTTAAAGTTAGATAGTCCGAATGGCTAAGCAAACCATTTCTGAAACCTCGAGTGATACCTTCCAAGAAGCCACTATCCTTGTTAAAACTACAGCAATATTTCATATTTATATATGGTGTTTTATTTCCTTGTTTTTTTTTTTTGTATCTGGAAATAAACAAAATATTATTTTGCTTTTTTATTTGAGGTAAAACTTGATTACGACAATATTTGAAGTTTATATGGTTTACTATTTTATATTTTGAACAATTGTTTACTTGATTTAAATGTGCGCGCCAAACTGACATTTATTTCGCCCCCTATTTTGTTAGCTACACTTGGCGTTGCCAGTCATTACTTGTTTTTAGCAGGATGGCAACTACACACGGGTGGCAGCACTGCACACACAATTAACTGTTGACCGCCAAATGCAAAGAATTTAAATGAAGTTTACAAATCTTTGTGAAAATAAAATATAAATTTAATAAAATTATGTTAAACATATTTTTATATAAATAAATGTTTATAGCTATTAAGCGATTTATATATTATAAATAATTATTTGTATTGATTAAATACAATTTTCTTTTGGACATTATGCAGTTAGTTGTAATACTATGCACAACTACTGCTCTGCACATGCGCTTGCATAGGAAGCTGTGTTTGACTTGTTGCTGCGCTGTAAGTGCTGCGAGTTTGGCCATGCACTTCATCAGAGCTTATTATCCAGTTCAGTTTACAGGTTGCACTTGATGGTGTAACATTATTAATTTGCTAGCGATTTAATAGATAATTTATGCAAATTAAATTTTAAAAAAAATAAATAAAATAAAGAAGCAAAAAAAAAAAAAATAGAATTGTAATAAAACTAAGTAAATAAAAGTGTTAGTTTGTTTATTGACAGTTTTACAGGCAAATTGTGAACATTTTGAATTGCTGCCATAAATAACAAGAAAGAACAAGTCAAATACGCCAAAATCAATTTAAATTAAAACAAAAAATAAATAAAACTTGGCGCGTGTAATCATTGCAAACGTTAAGGCATCAAAGTATTCCAAAACTTGCTCAAGAATTATGAATTGGCTTTGGACAATATTGATGATGATCAGGTAATTGATACTGTGTCTTGATGTCTATGCCTTTATATCTTGTCACTATTTTGTTGTTATAGTCTTGTTGCTATTGTTGCTGCTGTTGCATACAAATTTCAATGCAATTGCGTTAATGTGCGTTGAAGCGAGCAACATGTTTATTCAATAAAGTCACTATAAAGAAATATATATAGCTGACATTGAATAGCATAAAAAATTATTAATATTACTGTTACATCTGCATATATTATAGTCTCTTATACTATAGTCTATACTATATTTATTGCGTGACTGACAACAAGTCAACGCCTTGTGCTTCTGCCATAATCTTTACTTATTGACACTTTGTGTTCTCATAGACAATAGATTTAAAGACTAGTATAAATTCATAAGATAGTTTTTGTGCAAGAAGTTAAAATTTTTTTGAATTTTTTTTTTGTCAGCTGTCGTCATATTGATAAACATTTTTGGCAGCTCCATGCGGAACGTATTAGACTTTAAAAATTTTATTTATGATATGTACAATTTTCAATTGTTGCATCGTCATCTGGCCACATGCCACATGACAGTAAAACTAAAAATAACAAAAAAAAAAAAAAAAATGGAAAGCATAGTATAAATATAAAAATAAATAAAAATAATAGTTTAAAACATTTCCATGTTGTTATGAGAAACGAGAAAGAGGATAAAGACCTTAGCAATCATTTTGACTTGTAACATGAAAAATTACTATATATATATTCATGTTCTATCAATTAAAATGTAAAATATATTATAATTATAAATATATTATAAATTAAAATTAAATTTAATTAATTGCGTTTTTATTCTTATTAATATTTCAATGTTCTATAATTAAATTATGGTATTATCAGGAATTATGTGAACGATGTACATAAACACTAGACTCAAACACTTAAAATAACAAGTTCTAAATACTTGAATATGCCTAATAAATGTATTAACTAAATTAAGATTATTATTTTTTTTTATTTTTTTTATTTTTTTTTTTTTTTTTTATTGTTGAATTAAGATAAAGACATTTGTGCAAATAAATACGCGCGTATGAAAGTAAATGTTGCTAGTCTTATGACCAAATGACAAACATTTTTATACCCTGTTATAGAAAATAAAAATAAAAGACTATATTAGCTGCATAGTTTGTACATAAATTAAGCTTAATTTTGCTATAAAATGTATAAATATATTTTCGATATTTTTTATTAGAAATAACTTTTCAAAGCGTATGCCACAGTCTATAATAAATTAGCTCCAGCAATAAGATATTAATATAAAGTGCAAATAGTATTTGCAAGTAAAGGGTATATGGCAGTAGTGCAGATTTGTGTAGTATATGCCAGAAGACAATTACTCAGATTTAGCGATAAGATAATGTCAACGTCAATACTGACCAAGTGTCGAATATTTTAAGCGATTAATTAGACAGACAACTGAAAAGTGAAAAAAAGAAAAAACTTTTACCAGTTGATAGTAGAAATATATATATATATATATATATACCATATGTATGTATGTGTATATCTGTGTAGCTATATCATATGTCTGGCAACAAATCAATGCTTTGATTTTTATGAACTCACTTAAGATAGACAGCTCGATGCAATATTTATTGCCTACGATTAGCTTGAGATTCGCATGAAGTTCTTTTTCATACTACAGCAGGTCAGCTGACAGCCATTGGGCATTGAACACTTGGCCATTGGGTGTTTCCCCATATCGTCGAGATTTGATATTGTTTTCATAGAAAAATGAATTATATATAAATGTATGATATATAAATTGTTATTATTGCAATCACATCAGCTGTGAACTGCGGCTCAAATTGACGGCTATAAAGTAATGTAAACTGACAATTGTTGGCCAACACTTGGATATTTCTGCTATATGCAATAATTGATATCGACATGATATTGATTATGATTTCATTTAATTATAAATCAATGGTTTACATCTGATGATTCAGTTTATAATTTACTGTTATCACTTGATATATAACTATATAAATATATATATATATATATAATTTTTTTTTTATATTTTTGCTGAGACAACAAAATTTGAAATTTATTAATTTAAGACAAAAGAAAATATTTTGAAAAATTTATTATTAATTTATATTGATTGATAAATAAATTACTCATACGCCATGTTGACAATATATATAAAAATAAATTATGAATTATGTGCAAGTTTATCGTCTATCGATAGTCAAACAAAAATTATTTATTACTACTTATTTCTACAAATTTAATTTACTTTTATTTTTCTTTCATCCGTAAAAAATATTTACATGCTGTAAAATATTCAATAATCAGTCAAATAAATGTTTACAATTTCAATTTTTATATACTTCTCTTATTTTACACTATTCTATAAAAATAATTGATCATAGTAAATAATGTAAAATTTATAGAAATTCTATTTGAAATTTGTAGCAATGAAAAATACAATCACTGGAAATTAGCATCAGGCATTTCTCGTGTATATCAAAGTATTAGCAGCTCTCACTCACACTCTCACTCTCTATCTGTTTCTCCTTCTCTCTCGCTCTAGCAGCATCCTTTTGTAGTTGTTTTTAATGGTCTACTTGATATTTTGGCAATTATCCAAAATAAGAATCAAAATACATGCAAATTGCAAACAGCTGTGCGCTGTGTGCTGTGTGCTGAGTGCTGTGAACTGGCGCAATTTTAATTATGCCAAGTACACAAGTATAAACCAGGTCGAAATACACATGTATTTTTCTCTCCGTGTACGAGTATATGTGTCTCTCTCTGTGTGCAAGCAACAATTTAAGGAAAGTCTTTTGTATATAATATATATATATTCTCTTCATTGTTTTGACAGACAGACTGAGAAATATATCTTCGATTGCTTATTAAATTGAAATTTGTATCTCAATATGCGATATGACAGATTCATCAATATAGTTTTTACAGTATATATTCATTATGTTGCCAAGTATTCAAATTTATGCTCTGTAAAAGTTTCAAATTCTTATTATTATTAATTAATTAATTATTATAAGCTTAATTTCAATTAATTAGTAAAACTTTTTGATAGAGTTTCCCTTGGTCGAAAATGTTTATTAGTTGACTTTTAGATATTCTGTTACAAAGAAAATTTTGTAAATAAAATAAAATAATAAATAAATATATATGTGTAAATAAATAATATTTAAATACCTAATACTATAAAATATAATGTCTCATAAATATGCTCATACATATCATATACATATAGATATATATCCATATATCGAGTCGTAGCACAATTATTCAGTTTATGGCTGAAGGTGACAAACATTTTTCTTTGCAAACACTTCTGAATGTTGAATGATTTTTGCATTGTTAACTTGTTGTGCTCACATTTCAGATTTGCCTACTGTCCAGCGTGTATGTGTGTGTGTGTGTTTGCCATTATGATATTTGGCCATGGCAACTGCAAGTCTTATGGCCAAATCATCATTTGTATTGAGCAACTATTGTCCTTGTATACTTGCAACATGCAGTCACATGTACTACTATTTTCACATGTGGTATGTAGCCTTGAAAGTAGCTTGTTGCATGCCATTGTTGCAAAGTTGAATCAGTCATAATAGGAAGATGAACTGTAGATGCTGCTGCTGTAGCTGTTGTATATGTGTGTCTGCTTGTGCGTGTAATATAAGTGTGAACTTGACCAGGACTTTGCATTGTTGCAACTGTTGGTGCAACAGTAGACATGAAAATTGTATGAAATTTATAGACTAGCTCAAATCGTGCTAGATTTCAAATCTCACTCTAAAATCAATAAAATGATTTTCAGTTATTTATGTGTTTGTATTTTTTATTTATATTTTGCATATTTTTCTTTATGTACTTGGTTGCAAGATGACAAGGTCGTGGACATTGTCTGCAATATATTGAACATTATGTTCAAGTTGCAAGCAAGTCTAGCAAGACAGACAATGCATTGCGTGGGGCAGGTCAAGATATTGTTATACATAATTTAGTAGACTAAGAGTGAGAGAGAGAGAGAGAGGTAGTAAGAGAAAGAGAATAAGAAAAAAAAATATGTTAAACTTTACAATTGACCTTCATAGAGCTGTTCGCTTAACGGTTTGTAATGCTGCGCGCAATGCTTTATGCCGCCGGCAAACAGATAACAGGTAATGGCGAATACTTCCAAATTTTTGATAGATTCATAGACACATTATCCTACATGTTAAGGGGGCAACGACAGTTTATAATAATTTTCCATTATTGTTATAATTGAGCAAAGATTTAAGCGCGTGCTGCTGCTGTTGCGGCTGCTGCCACAGTGCAAATTTATTTTGCATTTAGCAGCACGATAAGCACTCTGTCTGTCTTTCTGTCTGTTTGTCTGTCTCTTGTTAGTTAGACGCATAGTTTATCAGCTAAATAATAATGTAAATATATTTACTTAGAATAAAGTACGATTTCAAGTTAAATATGACAAGATATAAATACGTGCATGAAGATCTAATTATGAAGCATTAGCGTAACGGATGTAGACTATACGTAAAAAGAATCTAATCTAAAATTAAGTTGTCTGTTTAAAAATCATGACTAGTAGCAAGCAGATGATTATAGTATTTAGTATATATATATATATATATATATAAAAGGTAAAGATTATAAACAGGCCCCACAAAAGAAGCTAAGATAATTCTTGTGACTGACTGCATTTGCTACAAATATTTATAAGTAACACAGAGAGAGATAGAATGAGAGAGACGATCGACACACACATACACACACGCACACATAAACAAAGTCAAGTCAACAATATGTCATGCGACCAGAGAAAATGTTATAGATATGAAATCAAGACAACAACAACAAAACAAGAAAAAACAAGTAAGAAAGTTATAGTCGAGTATGCTCGACTATATAATATTCGGTGCCCAAAGTTATATTATATATTTATTTTTAAGTTAATTAAAAAAAAATTTTTTAAAAAAAAAATCGCCTCGAGAATCGAACCGCGGACCTCATGCACGTGAGTTCAACCCTCTAACCACTGAGCCACACTCTTTACAAGTGTGAGAAACACTGAGTAAATGTTGCCGTGTGTGGAGTGAGAACAGCAAGCTCATAGAGACGCCTCTCAACTTTTGGAATTTGAAATGTGTATAACTTCCATGTTTATTATACGATCTGTACCAATAATAATCCGATCTGTATCCTGTAGCTTGGCTGGGTGTGCTCAAAATAGTTTTTATCGATTTGTGGAGGCGGAGGGGGCGTGGCAAAAATCCAAGATAAACTTGATCTGCCTGTAACTAATACAAGCACTTTGCAAAAATTTGCAAAATAAAGTCTCTAGCTCTTATAGTCTCCGAGATCTGTGTGTTCATACGGACGTACAGACGGACATGCTCCAATCGATTTGGCTATTGATCCTGAGTCAGAATATATATACTTTGTGGGGTCGGCCACGCCTCCTTGTGGGTGTTACATACATTTGCTGCTATCACTAAACCAATATACTCTTGGTACCCAATGGGCACCGAGTATAAAAATATATACATGTATAAAAAGAAATACTGTATAAAGAGTCAACGGCAATGTTGACTGACACGAGGAGCCTGAATTTATGACTAGCTTTACATAAGTCTACAGCAATAGCAAATAGGGAAATTGACGCCATTTTGTTATGTAAATATCATTACGTTTCATAACCAATTCAGCAGCAAATTTAAGCACAGTTTGATTTCTCATGCGCATGAGGAATTTAAGGATTATTTTCATTTAAATTTATGATAGACAATATCATACAAGAAATAGCTTAAAATTTTAAGATAGCTTAACACTTGGCTTTATTTTTAATATAATAATTTACTATAATATCTTTATATACATACATAGTGTATGACAGTTTCTAATGTTGAAAGATGAAAGTGTCACTATGATAATAATTATTGCGTGCAAGTCATCAGGAATTTTTGAAAAATATATATCATTGACATTGATCAATGATATTTAAAATATTGTCGTAACAGACATCTGTCTGTCCGTCTATTGTAACACAAGCTGTCCGGCTGAAACTTACAGAATTTTAACTTAGTGACGATTTAATCATCTTACATAAATATGTATGTTCCAAATCGCACAACTCTATCATATAGCTGCCATAGGTATAAACATCTTGATCTGCTGAAAATAAATTTGCTTTCTTGTTATTTATTAAGTGTGCATCTATCTCTGTTGCACTTAAATGAATTTACGCTTAGCTTACTGATCACAGAGTGACCAGCGCACAATTATACCAAAATATAACAAAAAAAAAATTTCGCACATTCTAGCATATTTGCCCAAAAGAATATCACCAAATTTATCGATATAAATTATAGATTATCGTTCAATCAACTTGCCTGTTGCTCTCCCATCATTATTAGTCAGCAAATTTTGTCAAATTGTACAAATTCTATACAACAAAAAGAAAAATAATAATAAAATGTCCATAAATTACGAAATAGCAAAGTGTGGCTTGCAGAAACGTAACATTGATTACGAGGATACCAGCGAGAATCAAGAACCTCCATTAAAGCGTATAAAATATGAACCTATGCGGCCAACTATCATTGATATGAACAACAACAACATAAAAGATTATAATCCGGAATTGAATTTACAAGAGAATCCATTTTATTATGAAATAAACAAAATCTTATATGAATTGCACATGGAGCATATAAAACGTATACAAAATAATTTAAATACTACACAAATTTCATTCATAAATTGATTAACGTTAATTTGTTCGCTAAACTTTATATATTATAATAAAAAAAAATATATTAGTAATAATGAAATAAAAGACTTTGCATATATAAAATTTCTTGCATTAATAATTAATAAGTGATAAGTGTAAGCTGTAAGTAATCTTTGCAATAATAGCTCAATGCCGTCTTAGCAATGACGACAACGTTGCCGCCAATGATAACTAGTACGTGTCTGTTGAGGAAGGACATGGTTTAACATAGTAAAAGTATCAAAGCAGCTGTCGAGTCCTTGCTACACATACATACATACATATACAGACTTCTGCTGCTGCTGTCGCTGCCGCTGCTGTTACTGCTGCTGCTGCTGCTGGACAGGTATGCAAATGAATGCATTGGCCCAGTTATGCTAGTAGTTGATGTCTTACACAGCATGTTCATGTCCAGCTGAGATAATCTCCGGTCCAGTAACTAGAAAGAGACGACAAACAAAGTAAACATACAAAGAGTGTTCATCGATGTATCAATTTCGATGCCATAAACAGGCAAAATACAATTCTCATGCTTCTACTGTTAGCTGAGATATTTCTCAAGGATTTTTTCTTTTTTCTTTCTTTGCTGTCGATTGTCGGCTGTCGATGTGTCGGAACAATTTGTATGATTTTCTTCTTTATCATTCGTTTTATGCTCATGTTATCTCTGCAATCATATCGTGTTAAGCTATGCCACCTTGTCAATGATGCTTGTTGCGTGCCTGTGCAGCAAATTTATTGCTCAAGGACTACGGACTGGTCGGTCGGTCAACGAATACTCTAAAGCTTAACTATGTATGTATGTAGGTCGCACGAAGTAAGCATCGTTTTAGACATTACTCTCTAATATTTATGTACTATATGTATGTATGTCGGAGAGTGTGAGCATACTACGTGCGAATGTTTGTATAACATGTCTAACTACGTCAGCGCATGTCAATGTGTCTGTTAGTCGCGAATACCGTTAGGTGTATATACACACATACAGACATTGAGGAAGCATGAACACGTGTAATGTAAACATATTGAACTTGTCGCTATAACACGTGCATTGAATTATTTTTGGAATATTTTCTTCGTTTCATGCGTTTTATCATAATGTCTAATAATACTCGCTATAATAGTCGCATTTATCTGCCAGGTGACTTTCAAACAGTTGCCTTATCTGCTGCATAACAAGACGACAAAGTCGTCCTTATAATGCGACGCATTGTCTTTGTATTCTTGATGTACATTTCTACCAAGTAGCGAAGACTTGTTGCAACTTGTTGACTTGTTTGTCTATGCCCCTGCATCTGTTGCATATATGTATGTAACTGCGCATCAAATATTATTGCTTTACTCAACTATAAAACTTATTTTATATTTTATTGAACAAAGACACGACAAACTAACATAATATTCGCCATGCCGCAGATTTTATACACTTTTCATGTTTTGATTGAGGCTAAACTTGCAAATTATTGTTGTCATATAAGCAGCTATTGCTTCTATGACAGCTATTTTATGTAGTAGTGCGAAGTGGTAGAAACTAAAGCAGGATTCTAGCATTTATGCATGGTAATCTCTGTGTAAAAATGAATACACTGCCGCTCAACTGTATAGGTTCACTAAAATTCAATTAAAGAATTAAAAAAAAATTATGTCAATCGGAAAACTGGTTTAGAAATTATATATAAATTCCTACCTCTGAGATCATGAAACTATTCAGTTGAGCGGCAGTGTATACACTGCATATGCTGCAAATGCTAAAGTTTTTGTTTAACACTCACAAGTATTTTCATTCACTCAAAGTTTTCAAGTGAATATTTTCTTGCATCGATTGCGCATTTTCTTTAAGTATTTGTATAATATATATATATATATATATATTCACAATCTGTGCAATTGCTGTTTTACATGCACGCCTCTCACACGTTGTTGCCAGCAGAGCAAAATGCATTTCAATTTATATAAAATTCTCTGAGCATTATACCATAATTTTAAGGCATAATATAATTGTTTCACAGTTTTCTATAATTTACCTAATTTTTTTATTATTATTTTTATTGTTGTTGTTGTTTTGTGCTAATTGGCAATGAGAGAATTTCTCTTGGATTTTTTTTGCACTAGCAAATGATGATGATGCAAAAAAAAAATATTGAAATAAACACAGGGACGGAATGTCTACAGTGAGGGTTGTAGTAAAATATGAAGTATTTAAAGCTACTTCTAGAGCAACTCTTCTATATATGAGTGCATATACAGTCGAGTTGCGATAATTCGTACCCCGTTAATTCGAAATTCTGAATAATTCGTAAACATTTCTGTTCCTTTGAAAAGAAATTCAATAAATAATTTGAAAATAATTCGAAATACACCATAATTCGTAAAAAACATTATCCCCGTGCTATTTCGAATTATCGAGACTCGACTGTATATATAAAAATTGCACTTTTCATTAATAATCCAAATCGTTCGCATTGTCAATTTCGTCCCTGTCAAAATTAGATTATAAGTACTTATAAATTGTTTATTAATTTTTTTTTTTTTTTTTTTTCACTGAGCTAGTCGTCAACACGTCTGCTTATAATATACCTGTGCATATATATATATATATATATATATATATATATATAGCTATTTGAGCTATTTACGTCAATCGAAGCTTATATCGAAATATTTGAATATATTCTATGTAAATATGTTTGCATTTGTTTGCGGTTTGCAAACAAAATAGAAATGCTCTTAGTTTTAAATTTTTTATTGTATTTCTTGGTAATTTAACAACATTTTTCAAATCATACAAAAATCAAAATTTTCGACTTGCCGAAGATGCTATACTCTTCCTTGCAAGCTTAAACAAAGATCATAATTTTTTACAGATTGTCCCAATGTTTGCTATATACAATAAAAATATATATAGAAAACGTCTCTAAGCTCAAGTTCTGTAACTTTTAATGGATGCTGATCAAGAATATATGGCTTCATCTTTAAGTTGCAAGCTTCTAGACCTAGGCTAAATATTATACCCTCTGCTAGGGTATAAAAACTTAATAATGTGAATGTATGTCGATGTATTAAATATGTGTTTACAAGTAACGAGTTAATCAATCAATTGATTTCGATAATATCTGAACGATACTTGGGTATTATCAATTTATGGGAATTAAACAATTAAATACTTTGTATATTATACTGCAAAAATTGTAAAGCGAAACTTGTTATAATAATTTTTATATGAGTGAATATGTGAATACGAAAGTGAATATGAGTATGTGAGTGTTAGTATTAATGTGAATATTACGAGAGAATAGTATATTCAATTTATTCCAATTAACGTAATAGCTACCATTGAATTACATATTACGTATCTCAATCAAAATTTTGCATAAAAAATTTTGATTTATTATTCACTTGTAAAATGTGAATACGTAGCACGAATATAAAATGAATCACAAGCACATTATAATTTGCATTTATTGTTACATGCACTCCCGACACTTTGTATCCATTACTGTTCCATTATTGTTCGGGTATTATTCTACCTAAATCTTTTTTATATACATATTTCTATACAAAAATATACAAAAAGTTGTAAATAAATTAAGTGTGATCGACTGTAAGATACCCGGTATAGATTAACATTTTAAATTGTATAATTTGCATAATTATTTGACGATCTGAATCTGAATTTTCAGATATTATTTTCATTATTATTAATGGGAAAAATTCAACATATAGCTTTAAAATTGTGTATGGAGTCTATCGGACTTACAGGAGAACATGGTCCAATCCAATCGATTGTTGATCCTCAGCAAGAATATACACATATGTATCCCTTATGGGGTTTTGTCAAGCCTCCTAATACATTTCCTGGAGTTACAAAGTCATTAAACACTCTTTACCTCAGGGATATCGGGTATAAAAAGAAACATGTGACACCTCGCACTTAGTACAAATGATGCTTACACGTTGATTCCGAGAATGAATATTACTAAATCATAAGCTAGGGCTACAATTATCAAGCAGATTTACTATATGCAATACTCTATAAATATATGAATATAACTCTAAATTAGTTTAAGAAGTTCAAGTTTTCTATATAGTATTCTACAGATAAATAGACACATGCCTGGTATATAAAAATCATACTAACTTCAAGGACAAATATGTTAATTCTTTAGCTTACATTGAAGGAAACTTAATACGACTTATTTATAGGCTTAAAATATTTGAACAATAGAATGTTACGCAAAAGACGAAAAGAAATTGCTGATGTATAGCAAGAGAAGAGCAGATGGAAGTGAGAAGAGAAAAATAAAATATTTCTTGTGCGCAGCAAATAACAAAATTTATGATTAAAATTCAATCTTTGTACACTTTGCTGTCTTGTCACCTGTCCGAAATTCTTTTTTATCAACTTACAACATTGCAATAATAAATAATAATGATCAATTTATGGTGTTGACATTTTGATTGATTCTCTAGGGTAATTTTTATGACATATCATATTGTGACGATCGATCGCGATCAATTTTACGTCACATGCCACGCAATTGAGCAACGATAATGCATTGAAAACTATTGCATACTTTGCGGTCAGTGAAAAAGGAAAGACTCCTCCATATGTATATAGCCGACTGTAGAAGTTAGCAACAGCAACCGGTTCTCTTTTATATTAATATATAGTGAAAAATCTGAATTGTTGGATTTGCTGGCTATTACGCTGGCTGTTTACACAGCTGGCTGTCAGTTGGCCAGCATCGCTGGAGGTGTTCTGACAGATTTTGATTTTGGCATGCTGCAAAGTCAATGAGCAGCGAGACATACAGGGCAAAGTCTGTCGGTAGATTGGTTTGCCAATCTGTCTGTCAGTCAGTTGCTCTGTCTGTCTGTTTGTTTGTTGAGCAGGCATTACAAAAACAAAAGATGAATAAGCCGAACAAGCGATTAACGAGTGAAAAAAACAACAAAATATTAAATACACATACATACATACATATATTACTAATGCTAAAGCCGAAGACGAAGCCAAAGCCGAGACGATGTCGATGCCGATGACGATGCCGATGATGATGATGATGGCGATGCCGAAAGCGATGCCGCGAACGACGCAACGCTGTCACCGTCACCGTCACCGACACCGACGCGGACGCGAACGCCTCGTTTGCCAACTCGATAAAAGTGTTTGTATGTGTACGTGTGTGTGTTTGTGTGTGCTAGATGACGCTACCGTTACCGGTCGTGATTGCTGTTGCTGTTACCGCTGCTGGCCTGGCTCTGCTTCTGTCGCTGTTCGCTGTTCGCGCTGCTGCTGCTGTTTTGCTGCTCAGTTTTGGATAATAAAACTGGCAACGAGCACTCGAGCGCCAAGTTAATTTGCAAATGCTGCTCATACGCTGCGGAGGCAAGAAGTCAAAATAAAATAAAAGCAAAACCAAAACCAAAAACAACAAAACAAAACAAAAAAAAAATAAAATAAACGGCAGTGGCCTCAGTTTTCCGGTTGCCCGCGATTCCATAAGTTTGCTAGCAACAGTCTGTTGTCTGTTGTACACCAGTTGCCAGTGTGGCCAAAGCGCGTGCGTGCTCAGCGTCCAGTTGGCTACAGGCAGACGCGCGTTCATATTCGCATTCGCATTCGCATTCATAGCCGCAGCTACAACTACAACTACAACTACTACAAGTAGCGTAGCTCTAACATATATTTTATATATATTGAAAGCCAAAACAAACAGTAACGCGACGACAGTCTTCATCTTGTGCCGTTCCTAGTAAGTCTATTTGAAATTTTTGTTGAAAATTGTTCCGTCGCGACATTGCTGCGATTTCTTGCGCGCATCGCGTTTATATATTCAATGTACTATAACTCGTAAAATGTAAATCATTTAACGGTTCTTCAGTACGAACAAAAAGTGTTAATAATAATAAAAAAAAAAATACAAAAAAAAAAATAAAATAAAACAAAAATACAAATAATCATAATAAAAAAAAAAAATTATACAAATCATTTTGTACATGGAATAGAGAGCAGAGCAACATAAAATCAAATAATTAAGCACTATAATTATTTTGTGTTTAGTTTTTATTTTTTATTTTTGTAAATTTCGCACGTTTTCAAAGTGAAATCGTTTGTTTTTTTTTTTATTTATTTTTAACGACAACAAAAAATAAAGTAAGCCAACTATAATAATAATAATAATAAAAAGAACAATCTAATAAAATTATGTAGTTACATATGAAAAATCTTTAAATATTTAGTTGATGCTATTAAAGTTTTTATAGTAATACTTATTTTCCAGTTAGATTTTACTATATATACTATATATATACAAAGAAATTTATGAAAAATGTTGCCAAAATATTTAAAGTAAACATGATTTTATTTTTAAAATACATTTTTACGAGCATTATCTGTTTTTCTTATATTTTATAAACAAAACAAAAAAAAAACACAATCCGCCAACAACAATATAAACACAAAATATATTTTTATAAAATCTTCGTTGTGAAAATTGTGTGAAAAATTAAGAAAAATTAATAATTAACAGCTGGAGCTGTTTATATGACGATAATCATCAATCGATCGATCGATCGTAGCTGCACACAGCTTGCTTATATTAGCATATATGTAGTATATGATTTTTTCAAGTGTATTTTCAAATAATTCTAAAGTATATCATCTATATAAATATATATATGTACATATATATAGATGATTAGTCTCCAAAGCATTTTATTTATTAATCATAATTTAATTTAGTGGCAAGTGATGATCACAAGCGCCAAGTGAGAGTTATTTGAGTTTTAAAAAATTATTTTATATAAATAAAATTCTGTGACCTCTTAGTGAATGAGCAAGATCATAAAAAACATAAACAAGCAAATGATTTTTTATATTATTTCATTAATAAGGAAATTAATAAATTAGCAAATTAGTAAATTAGTAAATTCATTAATTAGTAAATTAGCAAATTAATGCCAAATAAATATGTCAGATCAACAACAAGTTTCTAAAGTTTATTTTGCCAAGAACTATTCAAAATAAAGTAAAAAAAAAAAATCATAAAAAAAAAACTTAACTGGTTTCATTTGGTTTGCAGAAATTTCAAGCGTCTCGATGAGTGTGTTCAGAGTGTTGAAAGTAAAGCCAAAAAGTGCGCCAATCGAATCGAACAATTTTCCCTTATAACGAATACTTTGATACCAACAACAACAATAACAGCAACAACAATAACAACACTAACAACAACAACAACAACAGCAACAACACAAACAACAACAGTAACACAAATAATAGCAGCATCAAAAACCAAAGTTATCATCAGGCCTCAAGAAGAAGTATTCAATAGTTTTTAGACATACGTACAATATAAGTAGCAAATGCCAAATATTATGATTATGGATAAATCGGATAAGGCGGCCAGTGAAAGTGCCTGGACAAAGCTATTAGCTGACGAGGATAAGCCCAATGAGGCTGTGATTATTAAAACAAGTAAAAACAACAACAATAATAATAACAATAACAACAACATCAAGGATCAGCAACATATTGCCGATAGCACGCAAGAAGCTGCAACAATTGAAAATGTTCATGCGGCAACTGTCACTGCAGATGTAACAGAGACTGTTGCAGATGCAACTAGTGCTGAGCAAGCATATAATCGCAGTGCCACCTATGGTTCAGGTATTAATAGTGCCGGTGGCGAGTCCAGTAATAGCGGAACTCTTCTATCGCGCAAAGAATCATTTCTGGGTACATTCCATAGGCAGCTTAGGCGTTCAATTAAAGCAGTTAGTGAATCTCCGGGACCATTGACGAGGTGAGTACTGTGTAAAATTATTGCAACTAATTTTTAATTTAAATAATTTAAATTTAAGTAATTTATTTATTTATTGTTTAGATCACATATTTCAATAATACAAATCTGGAAATATTCATTTTAGTTTTTTTTTTTTTTTTATTATTATTTTATGTTTTATTTTTATTAAGATTAATATTATTATTATTATTTATGCTATTTATTTATTATTTATTTATACTATTAATTATTGACTTAAATATTATTAGTTTATTTTTAATTTGTTATTTATTATTTATTATTTTTTTTTTATAATTATTTTCAAATTAAAGAATTTTATTATTTTTTTATATTTTTTAAAATATTAATTCTAAAGTTTTTTTTTTATTTTCGCATAGTACAAGAATAAAATTTATATTTTTAGGCCTATTTTATGTAAGTTTTAGGTTGATATAAATGCACACATACACATGTATAGTATAGTTTATGTATAGCCTAGTAATATATATATATATATACATATATATATCATAGTATATGTTATTTACAATTACAAAAACAAGAAATCAAAGTTATTTTCATCATGCCGAAGTTTTCATACTCTTGCAATTTCGTGTACAAAAAAAATGATCGTGCCTAATGACAGTTAGTATACGATATAGTGCTTCCGCATTTAATGCTGATCATGAAAATATATTTACTATAAAGTGTCTGCCACGCGTACTTTTGCGCCTTACAAGCACAAATATAAACTTGTAGTATTGCAAAAAAAAAAAAATAATTATAAATATTGTTTAGTTTTAAAGTTATTACCGGATAATAATATTATAATATTAATATAAATTGTATTTTAATGCGCTGTAAATTATAATAATTATTAATAATAATAATAATAAATTATAATATATATAAATGAAAAGAAAATGCAATGTATAGCATACTTTTTAGATAACGTTAAGCTTTTTTTGTGCATTGCAATTGCCTACAGGGTATATATATGGTATATTATATAGTACAAGATATATGTGCTAAAATTACTAAGTATTCGTCATGTTCATCAAGAAATTAGGTCACGGCTATTTGTCAAAGATCAGTGACAGAACATTTCACAGTTGTTTTCCAAACTGACAAAAAAAAAATAAAGAAAAAAAAAACAATATTTAGCGCTAAGTATTCTCATCTGTCAATATACATGCATATAGTAGATTTAGTTGTATATCTAACAGATACTTGTACTTACTGTGTAAACACAAAAATACAAATACCTGTCGACTTACGATATTGATACCGGCAGCTTATCTCATTTGATAGACAAATGTCAATGTGCCAGCATATGCATATGCATTGAAAATATAAAGAAGATATTATAATATAATATATATATGTGTATGTGTGTGTGTGTGTGTGTGTGTGATAATGTAATCGTTAGCTTTCAAGCCCTTTACTCTTTACATATTTCATTGCACAGCGCTAGCGCTAGCGTTAGCGCCAGCGTCAACGTTAACGTCAACGTAAGCGACAACGTAAGCGTCAACTGTATGACATGCGAGCGAAAACGATAATCAACATAAAGTTGATTGGATGAATGACAAAATTAAATTATTTTGATTTAAGGCCGTCGGTGGGTGGACAATTAAATATGATTTCCGTCTGTTTTTTTTTATTTTTATTTTTTATTTTTTTGCGCTGGAATGTAAGTAAGCTTTTGGGATGCGAAAGCAACAAGTGTTGTGTTTTGTGATTTGTGTGTGTGTGTGTGTGTGTACTAGTTCTTTAATTGGTTTAGAACCCGAAGATTTGAGTTTTAAATTATAGCATAGAAATATATAATACATATAAGAGTACTTAGAATATATATTTTTTTTGCCTTTTATATTTTAGTGGCAACTTGAACGCCCCTGACATTACTATGCAAATTAGTATTTATATTTGTTGTTGTTATTGTTGTTGTTTTTGTTTATCCACAATATCAACTAGTTCTCCTTAAGTATCAGTGCAGATGACTGCACAGAACTTAGCATATCATATATACAGAGATATGTATGCTTATTACTTATAATATTTAAGATTTCTTGTGCTGCGCGATAAACACAATGTCAACGACACTGCGGCACCTTGGCTTTAATTTTTTTTCCGTAAGTAAGTCAACTCTCTGTGTAGCATAAATAATCAGTAAGCGATAAACAAATATTTCGGCATAGTTAGAAGTAAGACACTATCTCTATCTCTCTCTCTCTCTCTATGTGTGTGTGTGTGTGGTGTGTAATGCGCAGAATATAATAATATTAATTTATTTATTTCGTAATTATTTGCGCATAATTTAATTAATAACATATTAAATGCCAGAAGCAGCAGCAGAAACAGAAACAAATTCTCAATAAGTTTGGCAAATTGCCATTGGGGGGATTTCCTCGTGTAGATCGGCAGCTGTTGCCAGGGCAACCATAAGTTGCGACTCGCGACTCACGATTCACGAGTAGCGACTTTTGTTTATATATTTTGTATATTGAGTATTGAGTATTGAGTATTGAAGTATTGTATCTTAGGTTTTGTCTTGTCTTCCTCTTAAGAGATGTACATACATATGTACATGCTGCTAATGGCAAATACAAATTGCTCAGCGCTAAATATAGACAACAATGAGACAACTTTTTTTTCGATTTTCGATTTTATTTTTGTATATTTATGTACGAATATAATTAATGTCTGTATGTAAGTTGCCATGCCAAATAACTGACTGGCTGCCCTACAAATTAATATGCCCGCCCTGGTCTGCCAATACCAGTATTTGTATTGCCAATTGCCTATTACCTGCCGTTGGCCATTTGGCAATTACCATTCAATTTGTTAGGCATACAATGTTTGGCCATTTGATTGCTTTCTTTGGTCTATCACAATCTTTTGCTAGATTGTTTGGTTTTTGTATTGTTGTTGTTGTTTATTTTTATTGACACACATGGCGTATGATTAATTTTTTTTTTTGTAAATTTTCTATTGATTTCTCTTAATATTGAAATTAATAATTTTAACTGAAACTTTGATCGATAAACATAGTAAATGAAAAACTATTTAAACATTCTTTCTAGTATGAATGATGAATCTGTGATGCAAGATTAATCTGTGCTATATACAGAAATGATTCAATTTATAAAAAATAAAAATAAAATACAAACATAATGATTGTCTATATATATATATATATATATATATATAGTATATAGTATATATTATTATGTTATTTGTTGTCATGTGAATATCTGTTTCTTGTTTATGGATATATATACTCTTGGAATATAATATATATATACTGTGACTATACCGTTATGTATTTTGTTTCAGTTGATTGAAGAATATTGATTTTGTATGGCAAGTTAAGTTGAACTTGAAAGTCAGGTTCAAGTTTATTTGATATTTGAATTCTTTATGTAATCAGGTGTTATGGGCGTGGTATCGATTGAGTACTGCATCATGTGATTACAATACTTGTTACCAACTAACACACTAACTATAGCGTCTTACGTCTTACGTCTTATTGTAGCCGTGCGCAAAATTGTTCTACAGCAGACATTTCTATTCTTTCTATTATTTTTCCTTTGTTATTGTTGTTTTCTTTTTTTTTCCTGCTGCTGATAACTGCAAAATTAAAAATTATCTGATAAAACTGAAGCGGGGCCATATACATATATAATACATTCACATAATATATATATATATGTATGTGATGTTTGTATATATATTGAAATGCAACAACATCTTTGACGCATTTCAGATGAGCCTTGAAAAGCATTTACCGTTATGCATGGACAATTGCTCTTATCTTGGCAATTGTTGTACTTAGCTCGTGCTGTGCATAAAGTTCAAATTAAATGTTATGAATGTTAATCATAAGTTAAAGCTAATGATCATTAATGCAACATTTTGTTGCATTTATGCCTGGCATCCTAATTGACAATAATACATAAGTCTGTTCGTTTGTTAACTGTTTACGCTGATTTTAAAATGTACAGTTAATTATCTGAGCTGTGTCGCAACAACAACAACAACAAATACAAAAACAAAGAAAAGAAAACAAAAATTAAAAGAAAATTATTGAAACAGCAGCCGTTAAGCAGCACCAGCAGCAGTAGCAGCAGCAGCAGTTAAACGTTGCGTTGTGCATGTAAATGTTTTTTTTTTATAGACGTTAATATACTTATACATATAATATGTAAACTTTTGCATATTTACACTTATATTACGTATACGCGACGTAAGCTCATTTTATGAGCCAAGCAGCAAGCAATTGTCCAAGTGCGAAAATCATTTCGTTCACTGCGCGAGAGACAGCGAGAGAGACAGAGAGAGAGAAAGAGTTAATTACGTTGATTTAAGCGCCAGAATATATGACTGCATGGATTGGACCTGTCCGTGTCCGTACTTATAACAAGTTCATAGTGTCGAAAATTTACAGTTCATTTTTTTTTTGTTTGCTTTTGTCGCATGGCAAAACGCGCCGGCATTTTTATTTTGTTTTTGTTATTTTTGTTTTTGTTTTTTGTTATTGTTTGCTTTTGTTTTATTCGTTTCATTTCGTTACGTTTTTTTTTTTTTGCTTTGTGCACGAGCATATGAAGTGTGTTTAAAATAAAATGAAACAAAAAAAAAAATAATATACTATAAGTTATCAGCTGTTGTATTTCATTTTGGTTTTCGCATTTTGTTTTTGCGACTTTGTCCGCGCATATTTCTTAGCATGCCTTTTGTTATTGTTGTTGTTGCTCTTTCTGCTTGTGGCTGCCATAGTCTCTTCGTCTCTGCTCGTTGACTTGTGCGCTTAGCAGCATGCTGTTGTCATTGCTAATGCTGTTGGCGTTAGCGTTGGCGACAACGACAGCAAGCAGCAAACAGCAAGCAGCAATAGCAAGCAGCGACGCGACGTCTGCTGCTATCGCCTCTTCCACTTAATACTTGAAATTGAAATAAAAAGCAACAATGCCGTCAACTGAGCATTTCAGTTTCGATTCAGCCGTCTTCGCTTAAAGTAATATACTTTGCGTTCGAGACCTACGACGGCAAACAGCGACAAACGACGACAACGTCAACGTCAACGTCAACGTGAACGACAACTCTGTTTTGCTAGTTTTTGCACGTCTCTTTTTTTTTTCTTCACATTACTCTCGCGCGCTCTCATACTTTGACGCTCTGAACGCTCTCAATTATCATCTCTTCTACGTGTATTTTACGCTTAATACTCAATTTCGTTGCACGATCGAACAAACAGAGACGCTGCTGCTGCCTGCAGGCGCTGTGTAAAGTGTGAATTTTGTATTTGTTATTTTTCATTTTTTTTTTTTAAATTTCGTTGAACGCGTGCTTCATGCAACGTCAGTTGTAAATGAGACGCCGCTTAACTAATTACAAAAACGGACAAAATCGCATAGTAAAAAAAGAAAAAAAAAAAAACTAAAAATAAATGAAAAATAAATGAAAAAATATTAAAAATAAAAGAAAAGCAAAAAAAAAAAAAATATATAAAAATATAAATAAAAAACGTTGTTGAAAGGCAATAAACCGTTAACTCCTAACTCGTAAATCTAATATAGTTCCGCTCTGTCGCCGCAACATCGACGTCAACCGGGACAGTCGCTGTGTACATACAAATATATATAATGCTCGTTTTTGTATATTTCAAAATAAAAACGATATTTGCCTTTCCAACAACAAAAAGAACGCATTTCTGATATAAAAAGCAAAACGCGAACTCTCGCTTTTGTGTGTGATTTAACAACAACAACAACAATAACAACAACAACAATAACAACAACAACAGAAGCTACAATAATTATAATATTATAATTATAACAACAACATCAACAACAACAACAACAACAAGTACAACGATAGCTACAACATCAACAAGATCGCCACAATAATATCAAAAAATATTCGCTTCGTAATTCACATACACGTTCCCGCACATACAAACATACATACATACATGTACATATATACATAGGAGCTACCCGTATCCGTTCCCTTTTGCTCGCAACCAAGTTCAGATCCAGCGATAACGTCACCCAGAGGGACCAGTATTAGTATTATACAAAAAAAAAAATATACAACAACAAAAACAAAAACAAGTGCTCGAATCTTTTGTTTCTAAATACAAATATCAATTATTATAATTGTAATACATTCAGTGTTGTACAGAGATACATAGTACATAGATACATAGATACATATCCGTATTTCTCGCTTTTGTCGCATCAACGTCAAGGTTGTAACAGGAGCAGAGAGTCAGTGACGCCGCGGCCACACAGAGTCACAGCCATAGCCGCAGCCACAGACACAGTCTCAATCGCAATCAAAGCCAGAGCTGAGAGCTTTATTATTATTATTTTTTTGCTGGCCGGTCGACCGAAGAGGAGCTGTCATCTGTCAGCAGACATACACACACACAGAGACACAGAGAGACATAGTCATACATTTGCAAAACAAGCATAATTTCTGTTGCTGTTTGTATTGCTGTCGCCATCGACGTCGACGTTAACAAACGCCGCTGCTGTCGCTGCTGCTGTTGGTGCTGCTGCTGCTGCTGCTGATACTTTTGGCCGTTACATTTTAGTCGCTGTCGCGTCAGCGACGCCGCGTGTTGTCGCCGCGTTTTCGCCGACCTCAAAAAAAAAAAAAAAAAATAAAAACTAATACAAAAAACTAAAATAAATACATACATACAGAAGCATATACACATACAGTAGCAATAAATATAAACACAAATACAAATACAAATACAAAGAGTTTGCATTGTATAACGTTAACGCACGCGTGTGTGTGTGAGTGTGCATTGAATTTGAAAATATCTTCAATTTGTACGCATTTCCTTTTGGGCAACATGAAGCGATTGATGACCTGGGAGCGTGATCTTGTCGATGCTATGTACGAGTAAGTTGCATATAACAAGCAAAACACATTAACACACACACACACACACATACACACATAGACACACATACATACATACATATAAGTAATTGACAATCGTAGCAGTTTAACTGTAAATTTGCTAAATGTTTTTCATTTATCATACAGCAAAAAAACAAAACAAAACAAAACAAATGCATATTCATGTACATTCATGTACATTCATGTATGTACATGTTTTTGTTGTATATATTTATTTAATTACTTCCAAGTAACTCATGCTGCTTTTCAAGTGCATTGTTTTGTTTTTTTTTTTTTTTTATATTATGTTTTGATGCATTTGTGCAATGTGTCCAAGAGAGATGTATTGCTCCTTAAGCAATAAACTTGTTTCAATTGCATTGAACTCATGGCAACACTTGATTTGAGATACTCAAGTCTGAACTTGCCATGCGTTGATATGAAGATGCTTTCCACTTGAAATTTTAATGTGTATGTATACTGTACAGTAGAGCACAACATGTGCCCAAAATAAAAATAAAAAAAAAAATCTATGTTTTATAATGTCGAAAGATAAAAGATGTGATTGCGTGCTGTGCAAACATATTGCATGGCAACAAACATTCTCTTATACTACAGTCAAAGTCATACAGGCACAGGCACAGTCACAGCCATAGCTACAGCTGCAGCTGCTGTTTTGTTTTTGTTTATAAGAGTGAGAGCAAAACAAACGCATGCATTCATTGCTGCCTGTTGACTGTTGCTCGTTGCTCGTTGCTTTTGCTGCCTGCGCCGGTCACTCAGCGCACACTGTACTCCAGGCAGGCGTCCACTCTTGTGCTCATTCTTATGCTCATGCTCATTTTTATGCTCATGCTCATTATTGCGTTTCTACTCATTCTCACAGTCATACACCCGCAACAACAAACGCGCTCAAGAGCGTGCACTTTCCCTCTCTCACTCTCTCTGACTCTTTCTCTCTCAACATACATACGATGGCCTCAGGAAGTTTTGACATTCGTTTCATTCGCTATTCTCATTCAACGGCAAAACGCATGAAAACGTTTTATTTTTGGGTGTGTTTGTTTGCGTGTTTTGTTGGTTGGTGGGGTAACGTCGGGGTAACGGCGGAAGTTGGAATGGCAGACGAGGCGCTTTTTATGCCGTTTGCGGAATTTAAATGCCGGTATTTACCTTTATAAATAAATTAGAGGCCGGTAGAAAATATTCAACGCTCAATTTGTTACCAATTTGTTAAGCTGTGAATCGAATGGCTTAAAAATGTATTTAAGATACTGTTGCACACTTTTTTGTTGACTCAATTAATATATTATATGTATATACATATATGTATGTACATAAATTTGTTTATATATCTAAATCTATGGCTATATACATAGTATTATAATTGTCAGTGCTTGCATTAAGTTATAAACAAATATATTAATTGCTATAGTTAAGTATATTAATTATAAAGTTAACTATTTAATCAACAGACATATGTATATACATATATATATTCAGTTCAAGGCTATATCAGTTGTATATATAGTACATACATTGTAAATATAATAAATGTACTAGTCCATATTTATATGCACATACATTGCACAGATGTATAAGACAAGAGACAATAATTAACACCTTAACTTATTTTATGGCACAGTTTCACCCGTTCGTCTGTCTCTCAGTCTTATTTATACAAAAAAAAAAAAAACAGTATAAAGCCATTTAAGATTCGCAAAACGCCAACCTGAAGTGAAATATTTATAAATCAAGCTTTTGAACTGACTGTACCCGTTTCTCAGGCACGTCTCTCTGCAAGCCTCATAAGTGTGTAAATGCCATATTGAATGTGTTTTGAAAGTGTAAATAACAATGGACTGTACGCTTGAATATATACATATATCTATATATATATATATATATCTGTATATATATATATATCTGTAACACCTTGCAAAAAAAACTTACAAATAGCTGTAAGTTTGTTGTCGATACAAGATACAAAGGGAGTGCTGACTGCAACGTTTAACCAATGCAATTTACACTTGTTACACTTGTTAATACAAATATAGATTTGATCTTCTACAATGCATTGAAACATTGTCTAAGTTTTTGTGCAGACTGTACCATTTTTTGTTTTGTTTTAATTTTACGATATTATACGAATTTCGAAATATAGAAAGTAGATAATCATAAGCTTAAGAGTTTCTCATTTCTAAGCAAACGGTTTGAAGTTGTTCAAGCAGCTGACAAGTCAAAGCTTGTCACATGCCAACGGATTGCAGTACCTCCAAAATATATATATATATATATATATGTATATAGCTGTAGTATATTCACTGCCAAGTATTTACCCGGCTTATTTCACGGCTGTGTACATTTTAAGTATTATTTACAAACATGCGCGAGACTGTGACAACTAAACAGATAAAACGACAAATACAAAAAAAAAAAAACTCCGACCATGACCAAATCATGTTGATAAGGCCACCAAATGTCTCATCCAATACTGCGCATTTATTAGCACTTCTTCTCAAGAGGTGTGGAACTGAGTCTAGACATAACCAACCATATTGAAGCCAAGAATTGGGGCCTCAAACCTCCAGAGGCGTAGAGCCCTGGAGCATGACTCATTAAAGATGCCGCTGAAGCGACACGCTTATTGAGCATGTCATGCGACACAGATACAGATACAGATACACAGATACAGATACAATAACAGTTACAGATACAGTTGCAGAATATATATTCATAAATATAGATGTCCACAGATATAAATATATATATTATATATATGAATATTTAAGCATGAGCGCAGATACTTTACTTTGTTTGCTTGCCGTATTTAAGTTTAAGTATTCAAAGTTTATGAGGAAAGTTAAATAATGTTTTCGTCGAATTGTGTCGCTGATAATTTCATATGCATACACTTGCTTATGCCACCGACTTCATCTTTTGACAATATTATTTGAGAATTAAGACATCATTTTGCATGTTTTTTCAGCTTGATTTTTTTTATTTTTTTTTTTATTTTTTGGCGTCTTCTTTGTTGTTGCTTGTGTAAAATATTTGTAGTGGAAAATCACTAGACGTCAACGACAGCGACTACAACGACGATTGAACTATCTAACTAACCAAAGCTACTAACTAACTAAATAACTAACTAAAGTCCAACGAAATTTAAATGCCAAAATATCTTTTGCTAATTATATGCTACATTCATTATCTGATATTTTGATACCCTAGCAAAGATTATATAGCTTTACTTCAGCTGTTTGTCATGTGCATAGGTAGGAATGGTGGACTACATACTGTATATATTGGTCACTTCTATATTATATAGACATAGCATTGATCAATCAAAAATTAAAGTAAAATTTATTTTGAAAAAAAATAAATTAATGAACAAATTTTTATATTTCATGTCATATAGCCAGCATAGGAACGATTACTACAAAATTTATTTTTTTAAATGAAAAATCTACTAAATCTGCAAGAGTATGAAAATTTCGGCAAGCCGAAAATAACTGTGCTCGCATGACTTCGGCGTGACTAAAAAGTCAAGATTAGCGCAGAATATGCATAGATATATACATAGAAAATATTTTAATTATAGAATAGAACAGAAGAGAACAGAACAGAACTTCTAGTATGTATGACAATGATAAAACTTGATTAAAGCTCTGAGAAGCATGCAGGAAATGAAACTATAGTTTTCTTTAGTCTTTGCTATATTTAAGTTTCTATCAAAGATCTTTATATATATATATATTTTTTTTTATTTTTTTTATTATCATATTTTTATTATTATCTATTATCATAAGCAGTTAGCTTATTAAATAATAAATATATAGAAGATAATTTGTAATCTTCAACATAAGTTTTTGAATGAAAAAAAGAAGAAGAAGTGACATATGTCCAACATTGAAAGCTGCCTGGCTGATAATTGCTAAGAACTGAAACTTATTATGTATATGAAATATAATCAAAATTTTATGACAGTTCTTTGAACTGTTTTTTTTTTGTTTTCGTTTTGTTATTCACAAGGTCAGCTAACATAACTATATATGTATGTGTAAGTGTAAGTTTCTTACTATGATAAGTAAATTGTCACTAAGCAAGTTTTTATGACCAAAAAAAAAAAAAAAAAAATTGCACAGCATGTGGCTACTGTTTGCGGCTACAGATAGTAATGCCGTCATAACAATCAAGAAAGCATTTCTAAATTATAAACATACATATATAGTATAGTATATCGTATATAGTATATATAGTATATATCACATGTATGGCTAGTGCCATGTCTCATTGCTATCAACACTTGGCTACAAGTTTGTGTTTTTATATGCGTCACTTCTTTGACGTCACATTGATTGTAAAGTTGACCGAATAAATATCACTATCAACTGCTTAAATAATTTCATCAAAACCAACTTCGTACGTAATTCATTCGTAGTAAAATTACTCATGTTTATGTTTACTTATATGGCGCTTAAGAAATTCATAAGTAATTGGTACTTCCCAATGAACTTCCCAATGTTATTGTAATTGTTTTGGCGCTAAAAACAATTTTTTTTTATTTTTGGTTTATGATAATTGGCCAGCGATTAGATATAGATATACTTATAACGTTATATTTTTTTAAGTTGTTCTATTGACTTTGACCAGGTAAACAAACTAGTTGTTAACTCTTTTTTCCACATTTGGGTCAATGTTGCCTTAAATGATTGATGGCTGTACAATGTTTTTTTTTTAAAGATTGATGAACAAATTGATCATAGAATTTTGAATAAATTTATAAAACTAGAATTAGATATTTCTGGTATAGCACAGGACTCACTGGATATTTGTATATTGAGAGATATGTGATCTATTTTTAATTAGAGCAAAAGAGAAAAAGCTCTTAGCTAATTGGTTTTTCCCCATAGCGGCATTAACCGGTTCGATGATGCTTAATACTTATTATACAATATTTGCGGAATATACATATATGTAGGTATGAATGTACTAGATGATATAAATATGTATCTAAACATATCTACAGAAATAACATATATATATATATATGTATATATGCATGTGTTAAGTATATTCTGCGTTTCGACAAAATAAAACTTGACAAAGAAGAATAAGAAAGAATAAAAGTTTTCACATTTGCATAGTATAAAGATTTGCAAGTGCAAATACTAATTACAAATTCTATATATATATATATATATATATATATATGGTATATATGGATATATATATGGATATATAATGCAATGCAAATTCTTAAAACTTAATTAGGCATCTTTTTTTTTTTTTTTTGAAAATTGAATTTTTTCTTGTAGTTGAAATGTAGAGTATCTAATTTTTAAATCAATTGAAAATTCTTGACCATAAACAATAAAACGTGTTGAAAATTTGTCATCGCATTGTTGATATCAAAAATAATAAAAATATATAAGCGTTGCGTATGTATGTCAATGCTTTAAAGTTAATGAGCTAGCTATTAGATATTAGCTACATACATGTGCAAAAAAAAGATACATTTGTATCTAATGTTGTTGTTTATGGCACAAACACATACATAGATAGAGAGAGCACATACAGCTAATGCCTGATAACTGTTCATAGATAGTTTGGCGTGTCCGATCTACATATCGTACAATGACGAACATGTGTAATTGGATGGCAACAATAATAACAAATTGAAAATTTGTTTGTACTACAAGAATTTGTTTGTACGTAGTACAACTTAATGTACTACTCTGCTGTGTATACGTTATATTATATGGTCAGTGTGTGGTGTGTGGTGTGAGAGCTTATTGAGCGTAATGCAAACAAGTACGGCCAAAAAAAAAAGAGATATGTGTGTATGTGTGGGGGTACGGGTACTTGAACTGCCTCAGTTCGTAATATTCACATATGTAGAATATATATATATATATATATATATGTATATATATGCATGTGCATATAGTATATACACATACCACAATCATAGATACTTTCATTTGTATTTGTTTTTGTAGTGACGGCAGAGAATTTTCAATTTTGTCTGTCTGCCGCCTGCCAGTTGGTAAAATGTTGCTCGATCGCTCGGTTCGCATTCGAAAACAGAAATTAAAAAATACAAAATAATAATAATAAAAAAAAAAAACAACGAGCAAATATTAGAAATACAAAAGTAGAAAAAAAACCGCTATAACGGTATAAATGTGCAATAATAAAAAAAATCAAATAAAATCAAATAAAAAGCTGATCATTAATTTCTACTAAAAGCTTTGCAAATTCTGTCTAATTAAAGTGTGTTAAAAAAAGAAAGTGTCTAAGAGACAGCAAGAAATTTAGTTTTGTTGCTCGTAATCCTCTATCTGAAACAAAATGCTTAGAAATGGCTTAAATAACTTCTTGGGCTGGGGCTACTCGGCTCGTCGTCGACTGCTGCAAAAGCATTGTCTGTGTTTTATTTTTATAACAATGACAAACTAGAACATATAAAAAAAAAAAACAACAAAAAACAAGAAGAAAACAAATTTCGTTTTTGTATTGATTGAAGAAGAAAAAAAAAAAAAAAAACTACTTAAAAATTATATCGCAGCAGATCAGAAGCAGAAACACAGCAGTATTTGCCATCGACAAGTATTTTTTAAATATATAATTATAAGTGTGTCTTTATAAGTGTTATACAAGTCACGAAACATATAAACATATAAAATGTCAGAATTACGACGTAGTTTTAGTCGTTTATCGATGATCGTTTATCGGGCAACGCATTCCAGTGAACAATCCTGGCGCGAGGAATTGCTAAGGTATATATAGAAAAAAATCGATTGATATTGTTGACAATCGATAACTGTCTTGATCATACACGTTCGTTACATGTCTATGCAAGACGACAATGACGAATTCTAATTCATGTTTGCTTTTTTTGTGACTCAGTAGAACTTCCATAAATATGCGTATAGCACCCACATTTAACCAGCAGTAGATACTACCATATATATATATATATATATATATATATATGTATATGATTCTATATAAATATTATTTAAACAAGTGCCATATGCGGAATGTTATATACATTTATATAGACAACAGACATAGTTAGTATACCTACAGTACTGTCTATATGTGCATACAAATACATAGTTCAATGTGTGTATATATATATATATATATATATATATGTAGATATATTTCATTAAAATGCTATTTCATTGAATGCCGCCGCAAAATATTTGTATTTAACACTTTTCCAGGCAATGTTTACGTGCAAATTCTGCGTTTAAACGTCTAAAGGGGCGACTATATATTATATATTACAAATATATATATATATATAAGTATGTATATATAAAGCATAGCTATCAATATATACATATACATACATATACATAATGATTTTCATCATGGCATCATCATCATTAATATCAAAAAACACATCTGCGTTTCAAAAGCAACTACAATTTGCATATACATATAAAGAATATTTGTACTTGAGTTTAAACAGTTGAACTTTACATAGATAATGATTAACAAAAAAAAAAACAGTAAGAAATTCAATTAAAATGCTAAATTAATTAATTATTATATTAAGTTTTTAATATAACATAAATTTAAATTATTGTTTATCCAAATTTTGCTGCATTATAAATTTAAAAAAAAACTAGGAAAAAAAATAGCTAAAAAATTAAATGTTAATTGTTCAGCCGGCAAAAATTAATAATTATTGGTAGTATATTCTAGTCGAGCATTTGTTATTATTATTTTATTTGTTTTTCACGGCGCACACGACGCGACACAATGCGACGCGACGCTGATCAATGGGCAAAGGTAACATTTGCATATGAGAATGCTATCAATAGATATTTGTAGAATGCAGCTTAGCAACTATACATATATATATATATATACAACTATATATAGATATATACAAATTTATGCATATATATATATATATATATATATATATATATTTTTGTATATTTCGACATTTGGCATTTGGATTTTGGCAATGCGAATGTAAAAAGAAATCATAAATAAATATATAAATGTCTCTTTTGGTCTTCTTCTTGTTGTTGCTGCACTTTTGGCCATGAATTATGTGCTGACAACTTATGTGACTGTATATCGCATAAACATATATATATATATATATTAATCTGTATTTATTCACAAGTATTTAAAAATATTTTAAGCACTTCTTTAATTGAAAATATAATGGAAATTCAAAGTTGATTACATTTTGCGGTCTTGCCAATGACGTCAAACGTTTCTGTGAATGATCACAAAAAAAAAAAATAAAAAAAAAAATAAATAAAAAAAAATTACATGACCTAGGTTAACATTTGCTGATCGATTATATATATATATAGTATATAGTATATAAAACTAAGTTTTTACACAGACTTTTTGTTGTAATGCTACTAAACATTTTTGTTTGGCTATTTGCCAAGAACATTTGAAGAATGCATTTTGAGCGGAAAAAAAAAACGTTGCATTGATTAACTTTTGGCCATGTCTAAGGTCAGTTTTAATATCTATTGTGTTTTTGTTGTCCTCCGTCATATTATTATTTTTTATTTTTAGCGGCCAGCTCAACACGTAATTAATCGCAAATAAACTTTAACTTTATCTTACTGGAACAAACAGTACTTGATGTTGTTAAACATTTTTTGAAATTCCAAGTAATAAAATAAAATTCATAAAGAAAATGAAATAAATAAAAATAAAAAAAATATTCTTCCGCTTTATAATCTTTGTATTATTATTTAGTATGTGTATGTATATAAGATTTATTCTTATCAGATTTAATCTTTCATGGCATCAACATTAAAATTTCTATATATATAATTATGATATTTGTATATGTTCTTTTGCTATCGCAACTTAATATTTTGTTTAGTAGTTTAGCAAAATGACTCAGTGCGATTCTAATGAACTTACATACCTGGCCGCTGGCTTGGCAACTGTAAGGTAACAGTGTCAGGTCCCCTTTGGCTTAGTCATGATCTATACAAAGTTAAGCTGCAGTTGACAAAAAAAAAAGCAGAAAACAAATCAACAACTGAAACCGGTTTATTTATATGAGAAATGATTTAGAAACAAACACAAACACAAGAAAAAAAAACAAAAACAATAAAAACAAAATTCGAAAGCTTTAAGCCAATAAATTTGCTTGTCAACTTTTAACGCGGCAATTTCTACGAATTTCATTATGCACGATTTTGTATGTACGTCAAAGCATTAAGCATCAAGCATCATACACTGTGTATATTCATTTGTTATTGTTATTGTTATTGTTGTTTTTTTTTTTTTTTTGTTTGATGCTCAGTTGACAGTTGCGATTTGTTTCTTTAGACTTCTTGTTAGCTTATTATTTAATATTAACTGTACGTAAACTTTCTTTAAAAATACAACACAAATGTTTAATTATAATATTCAAGAAATAATTCTTCATATTGTTTTTTTTTTTTTAAATATTTTTTTTTTATATTTTTTCTATGCTGTCGTCTTCATATTGAAAACTCTTGTTAAACTGCATTGCATGCAAGAGCGCAAAAATGTTAAGCTTCGATTATTCACCACGTGGTGAATCTGCATACATACATATGTATGCAGAACAGAACGAAGCGTATGAAGAGAACATACAAATATACTGATAAAAGCGTGCAAATGCAAATATAGCGAAAACTGAAACAAATCAAAAACAACAACAACAAGTACAAGTACAAGTACAACAACAACAATAAGAGCAACTGCAATATATCAGCTGTTGTTTCAATGCAGAGATGCGCTGCTACTACACATATGCAAAAAGTATTACAGTTTACTGTATAAAACTTACAAGCTGTGATTACAGTTACATATACTAGTTGTACTAATAAAATATAAATTCAAGTAATACACATTGACAGTATAAACTTGATGTTTGGTTCGTTCTGTGATTTAATTCGCTGAAAAGTTCCAACGAAAAGTTCTTTTTTATAGTTGTATCAAAATTGAATATAAAGATTTATGAATTATTTTTTATTTACATTAATTAAATAACTGCCGGCTAGTTATGAATTAATAAATAATAAAAAAAATAGTAAAAATAATAAATATATAAAAATATAAATATATACAAAAAAAAAAAAAAAAAAATAAATATTAACAATAATAATAATAAAATAATAATAAATAATAATTCTATTTTTCAAGTTATATTCTTGAATTGAATTTTGTGACTTTTTAATGCTGTTCGCTGTCGGTATTGTGATTCTCTTGTGCATCTCAAAAATTTTGCTTCAATCTTTGATTTGGTAATTCATAATAACAATGTCTAGTTGTACATAAACTTATTCCTTGACTGCGCCTTATTTTCCTTTCAAAATAAAATAAAAAAAAAAATATGAATGTGCATAAAAAAAAGATAAGCATATATGCGTATATATATATCTGAACATTTCCTGTTTTGCTACAATTTATCAATAACAATGAAATTGGAATTGGACAATCTGCTGTTATTATATTTTATTTCATCTCTTTCTCTTTTCTCTTTTTTTTTTTTTTTTTTTTTTTGCTGGCCATCTGCTCTTTGAAGTAATCTCAATGTAGTTTTCATTGTTTCAATTCCCTTTTAGCATAAAAACAGAATTTGCAGAAAATTTCAATTTCAATTTTTTTTAATGATCATTTACTTATGTATAGTTTATCTATACATATTTCAAACACACATTTCTCTATTTCTCTCTTGGAATACATAAATTTTTTCTATTTATAAATAACTCAATATTGTGCAATCTCCTTTTTTTTATTTTCTTTTCTTTTTTTTTTGAGTTTCTTTAGAAATTTATAATTTTATTTTTTTTGTTCTTAAAGAAAATTGTTTTTATTTGATAATATTATTATAATATTTATTTATACTACAATTTTAAGAAATAATCTTTGTATTAAATAAAATAGACAAACACAATAAAGAACGAGAAAAAAAAAAAATATCATGTGCTTGGAGACAGATGCTACATTAATAGACTATCAGCTATAGTGATAAGAATAACGGCACATATGCTTAGTATTTCGCCTATTGAATATGAACATATACATATACATATACATACATATATATATATATATACATATACATACATATAAATATATACATATACATATGTATATATTTATGTTGTCTTATATGTTCTATATATATAGAATTGAGATTTATATATAAATAAAATAAGAAAATAAAACTTATGTGCAGCATGCCGAAGATTTTATACTCTTGCAAACATACAAGAAAATAAAAATTAATTTTTCCTGCAGCTTGAAGTATTTATGTAGATGGCGTCGCTAGTATTGAATGCATATTATTATATAGTATATATATGTATATATATATATATATATATATATATATATATATTATATAGTATATATTTATATAATACTAACCTTTAAATGATTTGTGTCAAAATTTGTCGTCTGTCAGTCAATTATTTTGTGAGATAGAGCGTCTTTTGTGAAGCTACTTTTGTTATTGTGAAGAAAATGGAAAAAAAGGATAAAATTATGTTTTCTGAAGGGAAAAAATACAGTGGAAGCGAAAACATGGCTTGATAATGAGTTTCCGGAGTTTGCCCCAGGGAATACTCTTAGCAAAACAATATAGAATATAGAATATAGAATATAGAATATAGAATATAGAATATAGAATATAGAATATAGAATATAGAATATAGAATATAGAATATAGAATATAGAATATAGAATATAGAATATAGAATATAGAATATAGAATATAGAATATAGAATATAGAATATAGAATATAGAATATAGAATATAGAATATAGAATATAGAATATAGAATATAGAATATAGAATATAGAATATAGAATATAGAATATAGAATATAGAATATAGAATATAGAATATAGAATATAGAATATAGAATATAGAATATAGAATATAGAATATAGAATATAGAATATAGAATATAGAATATAGAATATAGAATATAGAATATAGAATATAGAATATATTGTTTATGACCAAATTTTAACGTTTCCTGTTTCTCTCTCGCTCTATTTCCATGCCAACGAAATGTTTCAATTGGCCGCCATCGACCACTTCATATTCTTGTGATATAAGGGTTTAATCTCGTACAAATATTCTATGTCTGAACTTGCAATCATAAGATCGTCTACGTAGATGACAATAATGCCCATTATGCCCGATTTTGCGCACTTATAAACAAATCTTTAATAGCACTATATTCAGCTTCTCATTCCATTCGCGTCTACTCGCCTTTAACTTTAACCCATACAATGACTTGTGAAGCCTCAGTACGCGTATTGGAAACTGATTGTCTATGTTATGAAGCCTTCGGGTTGTTGCACGTCGTGTAAATTGCTATTCAAATACGCTAATGATACGTCCATTTGGTGCATGAACATCTTATGTTCAACAGTCAGGGCAATAATCGGTCTTATTGTGGAGTACAGTGCGCTGCCCGTATCCTTTGGCAACTAGTCGAGAGTCGAGATTTCAATGTTTCGACATTGCGAAGCTTGTCTCGTTTCACAGCATATTAAAGACCCATTTGCACCCAATGGGTTTTTCACCTTATGGTAAATTGAGCAACGACCATGTTTTGTCTATTCATCTGAAAGCTATTCATCTCCTTCTGAACGTATTCTTTCTATTTGTCCCCGTGATGCGAGTTCAATGCCTGATTGTAACTACACGGAACAGCAATATTCTCTTTTGTTAGGATATTAATCATATTAAATTGCTTGCGCAGGCGTGCAGAGAAACCAGAAAGTAATTTCTTTGGTCGCCCGCCCACGACCCCTTCGAGATCCTTCGAGACCTTCTTCAATGTCATTTTGATCTACTGGAGCTTTCCCTTGGTGATATTCATCGTTTGACATTTCATCATACTCAGCAATAATCTCACCTTCATCTCTTAGTTCAATTAATTTAAAGTGATGGTCCTTGACTATATTATCACCGAAATTTAGTTATCCAAATCTGTTAGTCCATTTTCAATGGCTTTTCACACTGATGTAAAATTACACTGTAACTCTTGAACACATCGACAAGAGTTATATTAAAGTTACTTTATACAGAGCTACGGCCTTCGGCTTCTATATTGTCTATATTCTATATTCTATATTGTCTATATTCTACATTCTATATTCTACATTCTACATTCTACATTCTACATTCTATATTCTATATTCTATTTTGCTAAGAAAACTTATCAAGCCAAGTTTTCGCTTCCACTGTATTTTTTCCCTTCAGAAAACAGTATTTTATCAAAACACGCAATTCCTTTTTTTCCATTTTTTTCACAATAACAAAAGTTGCTTCACAAAAGACGCTCTATCTCACAAACTAATTGACTGACAGACGTCAAATTTTGACACGAATCATACTATATGAAAATATGTAATCAATACTAGCGACGCTATCTATGTGTCAGACCGGGGACTTATAAGCCAATCTTTAATGTATATAGCATCTATATATATTAATGTTCATAAAGCTGATCATTACAGCTAAGAGATATGCATATTCTTGTGAGCAAAATCTTATTATAATTGAAATTAATTTTTATTGAACTCTGTAAACAATAGAAATAAGTTATTGAAATCGAAATGAAGTTTCAGAATTTTCAATTATTTTTTAATTAATTGTAATATAAATAATTGAAAAATAAATTAATTTAATTATTGATTAATTTAATTTTTCACTCTTTAAATAATCTCAACTTCTAACTAATTTATCATTATACTCTGCTTTATTAATGTTTTTTTTTTTACAATATTTCTTTCTCTTAATTTTTTGGTACAGGTACCGGCAGACAAGATTTAGCTCGCGACGTGTCCGTAAACGTGTTGTCTTCAAGCATGGCGAGTGCAATGTTGTGCAAGGCAACGTGGCAAAGAGACGACGCCGTTATTTGCAGGTGAGTTTAAATTCTTATGAGAATTTAACATTACTTTATATTTAGCTAGAAAATAAAGAGAGAGATAGAGAGAGAGAGAGATAGAGAGAGAGAAGAAATGCAAAAGAAAACATGTGCGCATTATGCAAACATAATATAATTTAAATTTAGAATTTTATTGCTCCAATTTTGTTAAAACACGAGATAGTGAGAGACTGAGTGAGAGAGAGAGAGAGAGAGAAAGAGAAAACGAAAGAGAAAGTTACATTAAATACTAAATGTGATTATTTTTTTTCTTCTTTGACATTTCAGGATATCTTTACAACTCTTGTGGATGCACAGTGGCGCTGGACGCTACTTGTATTCGCTGCTAGCTTTGTCATCTCTTGGGCATTCTTTGCCTTCATCTGGTGGACAATAGCATTTGCGCATAATGACATGGAGTTTTTAGAATTGGAAAGAACAAATCCAGCATTGGCTGCCAATATGACACATACTGTGTGTGTTACACACGTGACGGGCATTATGACAGCATTTTTATATTCTGTTGAAACACAAACAACCATCGGTTATGGCAATCGTTATGTGACTGAAGAATGCCCCGAGGCCATATTTACAATGTGCATTCAATGTATTACGGGTGTCTTTATACAGGCCTTTATGGTTGGCATTGTATTTGCCAAGCTATCGCGTCCCAAGAAGCGTGCCCAAACATTACTCTTCTCTAGAAATGCGGTCATCTGTCATAGAGATGGTACACCTTGTCTTATGTTTCGTGTGGGAGATATGCGTAAATCGCATATCATTGAGGCGCATGTGCGTGCACAGGTTATACGCAAGAAGGTGACAAAAGAGGGTGAAATTTTACCATTCTATCAGCAAGAGTTGCATGTTGGTGCTGATGGTGGCGAGGATCGTCTTATGTTTATTTGGCCAACAACAATTGTGCATAAAATTGATCGTAATAGTCCATTGTATATGCTTTCCGCAACGGATATGCTTAAGGAACGCTTTGAAGTTGTTGTTATGCTAGGTAAGTTCAATGCAGATATTATGATAGAAATGAATATTAATATCTGGTAAATTTGTATTATTTTCCAGAGGGTGTCATTGAGTCAACTGGTATGACAACACAGGCGCGTAGCAGTTATTTACCATCGGAGATACTTTGGGGACATCGTTTCCAAAATATGGTATCCTTCCGCAAGGAGACGGGCGAGTATGAAGTGGATTATACATTGTTTAATAATACCTACGATGTGGATACTCCACTTTGTAGTGGCAAAGAGTTGGATACCTTCAAATCGGAGTTCAACAAAGGCAATAGAAGTGGTTTAGGTATATCAAAAATCATTTCAAATTACAAAAATAATAAAATTAATTATATATTTTCGATTTTGTATTTACAGTTCCGTTTGCAGATCGCACTCTTTCTGCTGCTAGCATGATACAAAGAATTGCATCGGCTGCTTCTGTTGATCATTTGGATCCAGCTAGTGATGAGTCCTTAGATTCGGAACGTCTTCAAATACGCTCGCATTCCATACCGAACGGCGTGTTGGCCAGTGAATTGGAGCCATTGAATAATAATAATAACAAGCATGGCGCTTCATTCACCATGGGTGGCCATAATATCTCCATAACAACTACAGCGCCCAGCATACCAAACCTATCAAGTATTAATGAGAGAACCAACTCTGGTAATTCCATAAATAGCAGCAACTATAGTAACAATAACAGTCTCAGTACACTTAATATTGGCACTGGTGGAGCCAATGGTGGCGTCACTATATTACCCAGCACTGGCAATCCAGCTGGACGCCCAAAACAATCAAATCCGCGACGATTAAGCATTAAGCAAGATCAACAGCCCCTTGATTCCATGTGTTAATTTTATTTAATATATTTAACGCGCACACCCAAATAATACTTATGTTATCCTATGTATGAGTGTGTGTGTGTGTGTATATGTGTGTTTGACTTTAACGTCTATACACTGAGATCTGATGTTTGTATACTAAGTTTAAGCTCATAGAATTTTATTTACAATAAATAATATTAGTTTAATTTCTTAAATTAATACAGAGAGCTATCAAATGTAGCTCGATTAGCTGTGAACCTGAACCTATGGTAAATCTTAATTATTGCGAACCATAAACAAAGTCTATTCATCAAATTCCTATTACTATGGAAAATGTTTGAATTGTTTATTTATTTAAATTTCATTGCGTGTTATTAATTGTTAGTTAGTTTATTTCAAAAATTTAGTTTTAGTTTTAATGAATTTATTATTATGCATAAGCATTCAAAATTGATATTATAAATGGAAAACAACAACAACAAAAAAAAAAAAAAAAAAACACACCAAGAACGATATATGCAAAATACAAACACAAATACAAATGTTTTAAACCAAAATGTTGCATATAGGCAACAATTGTAAGTGTAACTCAAGAATTACATATAATTAAATATGCAAAGCTCATGAATTATATATAAATTATATAAATAATGAAATATTTCAAATCTAAATGTATTCAAAAAAAAAAAAAAAAAAAATTTAAATAAAATAAAATAAAAATGTTATTCAATTTTAATCAAGCTTCAATAAGATTTCTTCAATATATCTCAATTACTCAAAGAATAACTTCAATTATATAAATATAAATGTATTCCAAATTTTAAAAAAAATATATATAAAAATAATATAATAATATAAAAAAAAAAAACAAAGAATAAATTAAAAATGTTTGAGCTTGAAACGTTTAATATATATGGACAATAATTGAATTGAGCATATGAATGTTAATGTTAATGCTAATGCTAATGTTAATGTTAATTATCGATGTATTCATCATATTCTAGTTAATTATTATTTAAGTGTCAATAAGAATGTAATGAAATGAAAGACCGAAAACATACAACATACATAAACAAACAAACAAACAAATAGGTAAACACTTCCAAATCAACTTTTATTTATCTTCAATTAATAAAAATTTTCAACTCTGGATGTTTACTCAATGCAAAAAGTCTTTGTAAATTTTAATATAGAAAATGCAGGGTGCGCCATTTTGAGCTTCGGTACAGAAACACTAAATAGTTTTGAGGTTTGTGAAGCTATTCACTTGTCTAGTTACATTATGGAAACGTCAATTCAATAAAATTTAAGCTATGAATTTTTGTGGGGCTTTCTGAAGAGCAAAGTGTGTATAAGCAAACCCAAGACCATCACAGAGCTCAAGGAAAGTATTCGCACCTAAATGGCCAATATATCGGCCGATATTCTCGAGAAAGTCATACAAAATGCTCAAAAAAAGACACTTTTTGCCATCAAAAATAATTTGATCGATATTATATTCAAAACCTAACTCAAATTAATTGTAAAGGATCAATCTAAAAAAAAAAAAAATAAAACATTTTCTATGAATTTTTGTTTTTTTTTCCGAAGTTATTCAACATTTACATACCGAAGCTAGAGGTTGCGCATCCTGTATATCATATTGGGTAAGTCTGTCATTAGTCTGAATCGTTAAATATCGTCTTTATCAACATGTCATGTCATGTCACAAAATCATTAATAAATTCAAAATAAATAAAAAAAAAATACAACATGAAAGCAAGAAGCAAGATTATCTTCGGCAGGACGTAGGATAAATAACTTACAGCTGATGGGCATAAGAAGTATGTCTACCAAGTTTAATTGATAGCTTAAAAACAAAGAGACGGACAGACGGAAGGACATTCATCTATCGACACCAATCAAGAATAGCTTTCATTTTAGAAATTCTAAATTATACATAATTTATATTTGGTAAGTATTGAAAAAGTATTCTAAGAAAAACCTCAAAGATCGGTATGATAATAAAATCACATAGCTACCGATTATTAATAAATTCAAAATATAAAATTAAAAAAAAAAAAAATAATGTGACTAAATTAAAATTTTTGTAAAAATACTCATACTCAATTCTGGAAAATTCTATTTAAGTATTTTTATACTCGGTGCCCATTGGGTACCAAGAGTATATTGGGTTAGTGACAGCAGCAAATGTATGTAACACCCATAAGGAAGCGTGGCCGACCCCATAAAGTATATATATTCTGACTTAGGATCAATAGCCAGAGTCGATTGGAGCATGTCTGTATGTCCTTTTGTCCGTCTGTCCTTTTGTGCGTCTGTACGTCCGTATGAACACACAGATATCGGAGACTATAAGAGCTAGAGACTTTATTTTTTGGCAAAGTGCTTGTATTAGTTGCAAGCAGATCAAGTTTACTTTATGATGGCCTGAATAGAATATAGAGTATATTGCTGATCAATATTAAATTTCAATTTAGATTTGATAATACGTTAATTAAGGATGCTTAATATAATGAAAACTCAGTCGCAACGAACCATACGTAAGCGCAGGATCCTTGCCGGAAAGACAATACCAGCTGTTAGTCTCCTGGTCATTTTTCAGACTGTCCAACAGAACGGTAAGATTAGCTATCTCCACGTGGCATTTCTTGGCGACAGTCATTAGTCTTATTGATAGAGAAATTACATCTGGCGGAATTTCGCTTTAGATAAAATATAGAATGGAAACCATAAATTAAAAAAAATAAATAAATAAATAAATAAAAATAAAAGAGTCTTCGTCGGATCAAAGTAAATTGTTCCTTTCGATTAATTTTATTTTGTGGTTAAGTAATAAGAACCGCAATGAATACTATATACTTATACGCATCGATAAATGCTTTATTGTATAAATAAGCAATATTAACTTACTCGAATTTAAATTTATTATTGCAAAGAAACTGATTTCCGATCTGTCGACCTGTCCTTGCAATCTCTATTGATTGATTAAATAAAATACTTAAATATGAAATAGTTGGAACAAGATTTTCTGAAAGTCCAGCAGATTCAAGAATTTGCAAATTTAGGGAACGTTTCAATGAATTTTTAATTCTTATATGCTTCATTTGGTAAACGCATAGAGGCATCAGTTCATGGATCCATTTGTTATATATGCCTTTACTGGGTGCACAGAGATGACAAGTTGTGGCGAGAAATGGAAATGGATTTTCCACAATCTGAAAACAGTATGGAATATCCCAGAGTGAGTCGTGACTCTGATATAAAAAAGAATATGATAGATTTATCAGATCCTTTGCTTTCGTAGTTTTAGATTTTTTGTTGAATATTAATTTATTCTCCGATCCGTCATACTTTAATTGAACGTAAACTGTTTTCCAAGTCAATGTATTTATATATTTCTGCTTCATGTAGCTTCCAAGTTTGGTGCGAAATTCCATATGAAATTTCAGATCGCGACTTGCATGTAATTTCTCATAGATTTCCTTAATAGCCTTCTGCGTGAAAGGTTTATATTTAAGCCTTGACTGTGATTCATTTATCACCGGATGCTTTATTGAATAACCATTAACGATTTCAATCTTGCTGTAGTAATCGATTACTTCATCTAAGCTATCAAATGTTTTCCCGTTTGTTATATAATGTGTATTTTTTCTTTTGATGCAACATTTATAGATGTTAGATTTAATGTAGGTACACAACGAATAGTCTCCAGGACTATTCTCACTAGGTCTAACCAGAAAACTCTGTGGACCAGCTGCAATAAAAGCCATAATAAATTACTATTAGCATTACAAGTTATCTTAAACATGCTTACCCTTGTTTAACAAATATTTAGCATCATCTGCATTGCACGTCAAATGGAACCATGGAAACACATTATTGGGATCAATAGATTCATCCAATTTAGTGACAAACTTAGAAAATAATTTGCCTTTACTACCGCTGTCAAGTGCCGACACAAAAAGCCAACCGCATCCCATATCATGTTGAACAACAAATACATCGCCTCTCCGAAATTTCAATTCATCCAAATAATTTGAATTGCTGTAAGGCAAAATTGCAATAACTTGTTGCTTGTATGTATAAAGTTCTGGTGGCATTACGGGAATCTTTTCGTCATTTAGGGGACACGAAATTGATTCACAAAAGTAACCAACAATATCTTTAAGAGTTTTGAAGTAACATTTGGCAAAACAAAAATAGAATCCATGTGAACTGGCGACTATGCTATGTCAATACAATGAAAATATGTCAAATTGCAATTATTGGAATCAATTGTGAATAACTTACCGAAAATGACGTATACGTGTATTAGCTTCCATATAGCTAAGTGCATAGTAGAAGGATGTATGTATGCTTTTGCGTACTAGAAAGCTTCCTGATTTTTTACTAAGTAAAAGTCGCTTTTCTGCTATAATACGATCCAATTCTCCATGATACCATTGATGTTCCGGTGGTGCAAATGTTGCATAGCAAATATCTATTAATACAAAAATGAATTAAAAAATGTATGAAAATAATATGAAGAGAATAAATATACCATTTGAATTATTAGTGATATTTTCATAGTTTGGAAAATGACAAAGCCAGTTAGACGTTAATAACATAGATAAACATGATTTCACCACGACCATGTTCATTCTTTCGCTTGGATCTATTAGCCAGCATGATTTAATTAACTCCGATAAATATTTGGCATGCGAATATTTATCGATTTCTTCTAAGGGCGGACGATTTCCTATTAAAATTGAATGGATAATAGTTCAATAGTTCTTGCTAATAGTATTAGCCAATTGTGAATTACCGCTGCTGGACTGACGAAGAATGGTTAAGGGTAATCTATTACCAAGGTGAGAGAAAGGCTTTTTACGTGCCAAAACTTCCCAAAGTATAATCCCAAAGCTATAGACATCACATTTCTCCGTATACTTCGTAGCGTTAGTAATCTTTTAATAAAAATAACAATTTTGTGGTTAATCTGAAATGCGAAACTTTAAAAAATATAAATGTGTAATTATTTATATATAGTTAGCATATACTCAATCTTTTATATATATATAAATACTTACTATTTATCAAAATAAATAAATAATTATGTACGATACAACATAATATAATGATGATGTACAAACCTCTGGAGCCATGTAGGCAGCCGTTCCGATTTCAGATGTCATATTTGAGGTACATTTTGTTACAGTTCCAAAATCGCAAATCTTTAATGTTTTATAATTATGGAATAGCAAAAGATTTGAAGGTTTCAGATCGCGATGAATTATTTTCATCTGGTGTAAATAATCCACTGCCTGGTATTACGAATATCAATTAAAAGTCAAAATTTGATAATTAATATGGAGAATTATTTAATTACCTTGGCACATTGATGCATCCAATCAATAGCTTCCAAATATGTGTAGTTTTGCTTGCCATTACCATATATGCAATTGTACAGGGATCCACAGTCAGCACATTCCATAAGTATGAGAGTACGAGATTCTGAATCTTTACTAATGCCATACAATGTCACAATATTTTCATGATTGACAAGCGATAAAAACTCTATCTCTCTTGCAATGTTCTTTTCTTTATTGATTTCTCGAAGTCTCTTAACCACAATTTCCTTATCCTTACCATCTGTAGTTGTCCAGGTTGCCTTGAAAACATCACTGAAGGCGCCAAATCCAATGCACTATAAAAAAAAATATAAAAAATCCTTCAAATTTACAATTTGAATATTTACTGGTTCTTTTAAGATCAAGTTCTTCCAGTCCACTTCCTCGACCATTATGTATGGAAGTAAAATATAATACAATTTTTTTTTCTTTTCACTGCTTAATATAGTTCCGTTGTTGTTCGCGGTCAATTATTAAATGCGTTGACTGTGCTTGGAAATATTTTTATGAAGTTCATGCACAGCTTTTCTGGAGCTTTTGCTTATTCTGTATTTTAGTTTTTAATAATGTTTATACGTAGTACTCATACAGTATATGGTTATTATGACTTTGTCACACTTTACTTTGTTGTTCAACGAAAGCTTCTTACTTGCTATTAGCCATCTTTGATTCTAGTTTACAGAATGCGTACTTAACAGATGTAAGGCGCCGATCCAAGTGTCCTGAATGTAAAGTTTATATATTATAGGCCTTAAAACTCTACCTTGCAGATCCTCAGCTTGTATAGTCTGCACATTAGACACTCCACATCATCCATTACTACTATTTACTATTTTCAGAGTGAAGCACGGGTTTACTGAGTGTGTTGGATTGACCTTCAGATTCCACTGGCTGCTTAAACTATTAAGATATCCTTGAAGACCGTTTGCCACTTCTGCTCGGCTGGGAGAGTTGTATAATACAGCTATGTCATCAGCATAAGTTGCAATGAGAGTCTTCCATATGGTCAGGCATAGGGATGGGAAGATCAGCAGTGTATAAAGAATAGAACAGTGGACCCAGAACACTGCCCTGCGGAATTCCAGCTCTCATTTGGCATGATAAAGAAATGGAGTCTTTAACTATGACTTTGAATTCACGTCTATTCAGATACGATTTTAGAATTCCGAAGAATGACGCGGGTAACAACATTTTTATTTTACACAAAAGTCCTTAATGCCAGACTCTGTCGAAGGCCTGTTGCATGTCTATAAAGACTGCGTTGCAGTACTCGAGGTCGTCAAACGCTTGCAGGATATGTGTTGCCTGTGAATCTGTTCCACTGTACCCTGCTCGAAAACCAAACTGGTGATTCGGCAAGATCTGGCGTTCTCTTATTACATCATGGAGTCTACAGGCAATAAGTCTTTCCCATACTTTTGATAACGAAGGAAGCAGGCTTATTGGATAAGATAAAATACGATTCAGTTTCAGATTCAGGTTTTCCTGGTTTGTGGATCATCATAATCGTAGCCATCTTCCACTGCTTTGGAAACATTAGTATTCTTAAGATGGCATAATGGGAAGTGACATTTGCAGAGCTGTCTGTAGATGATGTTGCGTGATCCTGACCTGTGCCGTTGAAGCAAAGTCAAACGGAGTGAATCGAGCCTCTAAGTGGGCCGCAAATGCATTAGGTTGTTATGCTATTCTATTTCTCGGAGAACAGTCTGTTGCACTAATCTCCATATCTCCTAGTTCTGTAGCAACTTTAATTGTTGATACTTGAGTTGTAAGTGTCTCAACAGTCCTTTGAGGAAAGTGGAGAAGAGCGCTTCTTACTAAAACAGCAGCGCAAACGTCGCTGTTATTGTTGACCGATGGCTTGTAGGCTTGTAGGATAGAAAGCATATTCAAATATTTTTACTGCTTGTTCTTGGTTGAGCCTAATTTCAGACAACAGAATGATGTCAACGTTATTGCTATGCGCAAAGTGTTCAACCTCTTTGGCTTTTCCAGCAATGCCATTGACATAAAATAATAAATGATGCTCAAAAAGTAATTGCATACTTTTAGGCTTTAACTTAATTTAGCAGTGCGTACAATTATAACACAATTCCCCAGTGTTTCGATAGTTTTGCAGATTTCTAAGACAAGATCAAATAACATAAATATACGCACACTGTAACACAACAAAAAAGAAATAAACGTAAATAATAAACGTTTTGTTTGGTTTCATTTTTATTTTGTTTATTTTTTATTTATTTTTTTTTTTTTTTTTTTTGAAGAAATGTTTATTGTGGTTGAAGCATAGAAATTTCTCAAATGAAATTAACATACACATAAATATATATAGAAACATTTATACATTCATAGCTTAATGTTGCAACTTCCAAGTATTTCTTTCACTCTTTATTCTATTTATTTTTTTTTTTGAAAAATCATCTGACAATATTTTACGAATGTTTTCAAATGATTTTGTTCACATAATCTCAAGACTTTTTTTGCACAAAATCAACACTCTATTATTATATGTAGAAAGTTGTTCGATTCTAAGCAATTTTTTTTTTCTACTGGACGTGAATCGTAAGTGAAATGAAAGAAATTGTTGAAATATTCGAAACATATAAGTACTTTTTAGTTAAAATTTCTGTTAATATATCATATGTAAATTTATTTCTATACGTATGTATCTGTGTCTGTCTGTCTGTCTGTGTAAGTGTGTGTGTGAATATGTTTATAGAAATAGTAAGGTAAATAATTAGTATAATTTACAACAAATAATTTCGCAATTTCCATTTGTTTAATTTTTTCTTTGTTTTGCTGCGCATATTTTTTTTCTCCATAATTTTTTTTTTATATTGAATTTGTTTTTTTTTTTGTTTTGCGATAATTAAGTTTGAGATGCGCGAAATTAAGATATTTTTTATATAATTATGCATATATATATATATATATGTATGTATGTACGTATGTATATGTGTATATGCATTATCTTTGTTTTGATTTAAGAATAGTTTTTATTTTCCGTTTATTATTGTTGTTTATTTTGTTTTTTATTTTATTATTTTTTTTGTTTTTAGCTGATTTGCGTGTACATCAATATTATAAATAAGTTCCGATTTCTATATAGTAAACTCTTTATGCAATAGGACATTTTTTTTTTTTGTTTTTTTTTTTGAAGAATATTAAATATTAATATTTCTTTTGATATTTCTTTTTCTTTTCTTCTCTTTCTTGTTTGCTTTTTTTTCCTGTTTTTTTTTTTTTTTGTTTCTTATTTTTATTTATACGCATATTGAAAATTGCCAGAGCAACGATTTTATTTAAATCGTTTAATGTTTAATCTTTTTTTTTTTTGTTTTGTTTTTTGTTTCTATTTACGTTCTTTGCGTTTCTGTTTCTTATAGCGTAACTAAAATGTACAACTAGCGTTTTAGCCTAATGTTCTTGTGAATTACAGTATATAATCTAAATAGTATTCTAATATAATATTTAAGTATTTACAGTTTGCTATTAACTAGCTTAAGGTAGAAGTTCAATAATACGATGCATTTTTTTTTGTATTATTGTTTATATTTTGTGTATGTGTATGTACTGATTTATGTGTGTGTGTGTTTGTATGTGTTTTGTGTGTTATTAAAAATGTAAGCGTCTTATGAGCGAAAGTCCAAGAAATGTCCAGCAAATATTATTTCAAAAAAACCTTTACATATATTTCTATATACTTAATTACTATTTATACATGTGCTCATTTTGTTTATCATTACAAACTAATATTATAAATGTAAATGGTTTTTTTTTTGTTTTGTTTTTTTTTTTTTTTAGCATCATATTTCACTTAGATTTTCTCTTCTTTTTGGACGACGCGCTGACAATTCTTTAAATTTTTATGAGTGTGTGAGTGTTTGTGTATGTGAATGTGTGTGTGTGTGTGTATGTGTCTGACATGAATGATATTTATTAAAATTTTTTTTGTTTGTTTTATAAAATTCATTTCATAAAGAAGATTTCAAATATTGAGGTTGTTTTTTTTTTCTTTTTTTGCTTGTTTGTTTTTTGCTGGATTTTTTTTTGTTTGTTTGTTTCATTGCCTGCTCTTCATCATCAATATGTTTTAGGTTTTTTTTTTTTTTTTTTTTTTATAAAGTTTTACAAATTATTTATCACAATTAATATACCGTTATTTCATGCCAAGAAAGTATATGTATGGAAGAGAAAGTGTAAGTATAAGAAAATATATAAAAAATTTGCATGACAAATCTTTATATAAAAAATTTTCAAGAATTTTCATTATATCTCAAGAATTTAAAAAATAAATAACAAGCATTTTAAATGTGGGAAAGAATTGAAAATATAGAAAAAAATTAGAGAAAAGTTAAAAAAAGAGGCTTGTATGTATGTGTGTGTGTGTGTGTGTGTATGTATGTGTGTGTTGTAAACGTTTCAGAAAACTCAAATTGTTTGCTCAGGTTGCAGCAAAATGTTGCCAGCAACATTTTGAACGTGGCAACAACAACAAAACCGAGACCGTGAAAAAGTTGATGAACGTTCAACAGATGAACAACAGAACACAACACAACAGTTAAATAAGAATATGAAGTAATTAACAACTGTTCAATAATATAAATAACTGTTGTTGTACAAATCGTAACGATAATCGTCGTACGATTGCTCGAAACGTAGTTGCTGCTGTTGCTGCTGATGCTGCTGTTGCTGCTGCTGATGCTGATAGTTAGATAACCAACTCGTCGTAGCGGCTAATCGCAGCAGATATTTTCATTCCTTATGATGCTGATGTTGATGTGGCTGCTGCTGTTGTTGTTGTTGTTGTTGCTGCTGCTGCTGTTGTGCTTGTTGCTGCGATAACAATTGATGATGCGATTGTGGCTGTGCCTGTTGTTGCTGCTGCTGTAAATGTTGAGGCATGCGAGACTGTTGCTGTTGCAAAGGCATTGTTGCACCAACATGTTGCTGCTGCTGCTGTTGCTGTGCCTGCACCTGATGATGACTCTGATGACTTTGCAGTGTCGACTGCTGTCCACTAGCACTACTTGACGTAGCTGTTGCCGTTGTCCCATTATCATTTGACTTGTCACGTGGCAGCAAATAAACTGAACCATCGGCTGCTTGTTGTAGACTATAGTCAGTAGGTGAGCATGGATTACCTTCAGGATCGCGCAGATACTATATATTAAAAAAAAAAATTAAATTTCAATAAATTTCTAAAATTATTCAATGAAATAAAATAAAATATAGAAATTTACCTGGAATACATGACGATGTAGCATGGAAAACTTGTTCGATATACGTTTACGTTCACCTTCAAGATGATCACGATCCTGTGTCAATTGTGACTTGCGTTTTACAACAGTATTTACCTCATCCTCCAATGTGAGTATTTGATCTAATTTACGCTTGCGACAATTCTGTGCAGCAACCTTATTCTTGCCACGTCGACGTATATCACGTATAAGCGATAATTGATTCTCACTTAAATCATATTTAGATAAACGTTCATTAAACTCATCCATCGGCAAATTAATAATATCAATCACTGGTATTGGTATATTCAAGGCGCGTGCACGTTTCTCATCACGTGACAAATGTTCATCCTCCAATGAAACTGCCGATGAATTACTACTGCCAGATTTTGTTGCCTGTTTACTGCTGGATAAAGATTTCTTATCGCGTGTCTGCGGTCTGCTTAATGAACCACTGCCCTGTGGCAATGCACCGGCACCATGTGGCACCGAATATGTATGATTCAATTGCACCAGATCGTGTGATGTCAATGGTGCACGTGGCACAACACCATAATCGGCTGTAAATGCACTACTAGCACTCATACCATATGCCTGATGATAATCCTTGGATAAAGCTGGTGCCATGGCAGCAGCTTCACCAACACTATTGCTGCGTTGCATAAAGTTTCCAGCGCTTGCTTCATATTCATATTTAATGCTTTGGCCACCTTGTGCCTGCTGCTGCTGTTGTTGTTGTTGTTGTTGTGTTTGTTGCTGTTGCGTTTGAACTGTAGTTGCAACTGGCGGTGCCGTTGGTGGCAAACTGCTTGGCGTTTGCTTATGAAGATCACGTTTACCATATAGCTGATGCTTCTTTTGTGCCACTGGCGGTTGACGTGTATTATTATAACTAAAATCATATGGTCCACCATATTTAGCCTGATGATAATCCTGGGCTGAGTCACTGCCCTCACCCCATTCACCGTCGGATAGTGATGGTACACGTTCGGATCCCATTGAACTGACAGCACTGTCACTGGATGCGTCTAAGCGATCGGTGCCAGCACCTTGTGCGCCAGCAGCATTTGATAATAGATCGCTAGTCATGCCACCAGTACCAGTACCAGCACCACCACCTACAGCAGTTGCACCACTCATAGATGAAACGCCACCGGCACCAACACTATTAACACCATTAACACCAACACCAACACCAACACCAGGACCAACTCCAACACCAACACCAACACCGGTATTTAAAACATTTGCATGATTTCCACTAGTCACCGTTGAGCTGCCAGCGTTACTAACATGTCCACTGCTGGGCAATCCAAGTACCGATGAATTGTTGCTTGTACTATTGTCTACCATGCGATAAAGACCTGTAAAAAAAAAAAAACAAAAATATGTAAAATTCCGTTATTACTCAATTCTGCATAGAAAAGTTAGAGTATCAAATAGTCGCAAAATCTAACATTTGATATATGTTTATACTTTTTCTTATGATAAGCAGCACAAGTAGTAAGTATATTTAGTAGGTACTACTACTAATTATGATTATCACTGATAACATATATATATATAGAAGAGTCCCTCCTCCTCTATATATATATATATATATGTATATTTTCGTATTTATTTTCATGTTGAGCATGATTCAGCTGATTCAATTTAATCTATATTATGGCTAGCTAACTGTATATCTTATCGTTTTCATTCCATATTATATATGATTCCCCCAATGCATTCACAATTTGATTTCATTCGATTCAATTTAGTTTTTAGTGTTTAGTTTTTTAGCGACTCTTTTGATTATGACCAAAATGTCAAAGTCATTTGACGCACGCGTCTTTTAGTTGTATAGCACTACCTGGCTTATCACCTTAAGGAGAGTCTCGTCGTCGAGTCTCTTATCTCTGTAGTCACTTATCTCTCTGAGTTGCCCCCATATGCTTTTTTCTTGTGCACATTCTCAAAGTCTCACTTTTTATACAAATTTTTGGCATTACGTGCAAAGGTTTTCGTAGGTTTTCCTCTCAATGTTTTTATATCTTATCATCGTTTGGGGTCGGGTTAGACATGTGATTGTGTGATCTTATGTTTTAGTATATATATTATTATCATCTAAATCATTTTATAGTCTTATTTTGGTACATCAAAATGATGAAATTTCTTTTATATACAAATTATATTTTATATTTATATTTCAACTGATGAAACAATTTCCGTGTTGTTGATAGCGATAATAGTTGTGTCCTAATATTGATAATAAATGACAATCCATGTGGCAACCCCAAAGCCATAAAATTGATAGATAAGACAGACAGACGACAGGCAGAATAATTATTATTAGCACATTTTGTGGACTTGTAATTAAACCCAATTTTGGCGTAATTATACAACATGTGAGCTGATTAAAGATTCTCTATCTATCTTTCTGTCTCTGTCTCTGTCACTCAATATCAGTATCACTCTCTCATCCTCACTTCTATGTGCGTTGTCTATAAGTGTGTGTGCATGTACGAGTATGTGTATGTATGTCTGCCGGTATGGCAAGGTCAAGCCCATAAACATTGATGACTTGGCAAAATATAATACAAAATTGTAGGTCGAAGCTATCAGTGGGCCAAGTGCAATACATATAACAGCATCTATGTACATCTGTATGTATGTATGTATGTACTTATTTTGATGTTGATCGATGCACAGACGACGCCCAAAATATGACACAAAAAAAAAAAAAAAAGAAACCGTAATCTAATAACGGAAATTATCATAAAGATAACACTTGATTTTTCACACACGTTTCACACATTTGCTTAAATCTTGTCTCAAACTACGTTAACTTAAACACGTAACAAGCGTAACTCATAACGTAATTGCCAAAAATGCATTGACACTGAGAAAGAGAGAGAGAGAGAGCGAAAAAAAATCGAAACAATGCAAAACAACAGTAAATAATAAATCGTAAATACATGCATACACACATGCACTGATATATAACTAATGTATATATATATATATATATATATAAAAAAATATATATATATATATATATATATTATATATACATATAAAGAATAACGACTCAACGATATCATACAGTAAATTTTTGATATTGTGCTTTAACGTTATTGCTTCGAAAAAAATGACTCAGCAGTTTAAAAATAGTAAACAGCCAACGGCAAAACTTGCTGAGCGCGCATTAGAGAGAGAGTAAATACAACGTGTGTACGTGAACGACAGAGAGAGCTATCTTACAAAATTGACGTTGCTCACTGCTCACTACCAAAAGAGAGCAGTAACAAAGAGAAAAAGCAAAAACGCGCTACTTTAGAATATTGTCGTTGTTGTCATCACCGTCGCCATCGTCGTTGTCGTCGTCGGCGCAACTTTGCTGATATCAGCAGAGCTGGTTGCGCAGCATGACTAATGAAAAATATTGTTACGCGGCAAATATTTAAATGGGCTTTGGGCTATGGCATGCTGCTGCCGTATTATTTTTATTTTTTATTTTCTTTTTTGCTTTTTGTTTTATTTAGCTTGAGCATAAAAATAAAACAGTGGCGGCCACCACCCGCACCCACTCGGCTGGGAACTAAATCAACTATTACCACCGGCCAACGGATGCTCCTCCATTTCACACTCTCACCTGTTGATTCTCGCGACAGACCGGACTATTAGGCAGCCGTTTTTGGGGCTGTTGTTTCTCCTATTCGTTCTCGTGTTCGATTCTCAATTATTTTCAGTTTCAGTTTTGTTTTTCGATTTTGGTTTTATTTCATGCACAAATACGTTACTCACGCGTCATCAAATGTTCTAAATTCGTTATGTACATACATACATACATATACTTATGTATGCATGTGTGTAAGTATGCTAACGTTTTACAGTACTAAGCGTTTTTTGTTTTTTTTTCGTTTAACTTCGCGTTTTCTTAATGTGCCAAGTGCGTCATTGTTTCATTTATCAATGTTGTAGTTGTGTTGTTTGTTAGTCGTTTTATTTATTATTATTAATTTATGTTAATTCTTTAAATTAGCCCATTCCTCTGAATGTCACGTTTTTGGCACGTAATCGATTTCTATATTATTTTTCTTATTTATTATAAATATTTTTTGTTTTTTTTTTTATTTTTTTATTTTTATATCATTATATGTACATATTTTTATGTAGTTCACTATCGTATTCGATTGTTCGTGTTCGACTGATTGACTCGCACTCGTGTTTCTGTTCTTGTTGCTTTGCTTTACTCGCCGTACTCTTTGCTTATTTATTTTTTGCCTGACATGAGCGCGAAACACGAGCAGGCCGCTCAAACGAGCGATCTATAGTGAGCCGAACGAACGACCTGCCGCCGATTGAGCACATGAACAGAACATACGCGCTGACGCTGCTGAGTATAAAAATTATTCACTCAAATTTAAACTAATTTCTCGACATTTATGCTAATCTGAAATATAACGACGCAAAGCAGTGCAAAAAAACAACGACAACGGCGACGACGATGACAAAAACAGCAACAACAATAACAACAACAACAACACGAAAGCAAAATCTGTCCACAGCAAGTGACAGTCAAAAAAGCTCGACAGTATTTTTAACGCTCACCGGTTTGTCAGTGTATATATGTGAGCGCGTGTGTGTGTTTGCTAATGTGAGCACATTTAGCTTGTTGTTGTCTTAGCTTGCGCACGCGCTTTTTTTTCTTCTGCCTATCCGATAACTTGAGTGATGTTCTCGAGTAAAAGCTCTTGTTGAGTCTAAATCGCTTGTGGGTGTAGGTGTAAATTCAAGTGAATGCGAATATGCATTCATGATGCCCACTTGCGCGCCTTGCCTTTTAGCCACACAATTCAAATTTTCATTTTTTAATAACATATTTACGTTTGTATGTCAAAAACCTGTTCGGTATGAAATTGCAGTCTAGGTGTGTATTGAATGAATAAAATAAAAAAATCTAGTTATAAAATCTAAAATTCTGATTGATATTGATTAATTGTATTTAAATAAAATCAAAATTAATTATCAAAAATTTTAATATGCCTTTCATAATTGTCTTTATATCAGTTAATAGTTAACTAAACATCTAAAAGCTGTCGAGCTTTAAAGCTTCTAAAGCTTAGTCAAATTTGAGAGACAATTTCTCATATTTCTCATATTAAAGCTTTTACGGTTGACATTCTAAAAGTCAAATTTGTAGTTCTTAATAAATTAATAATCATTTTTACATGCATATTTACGATAAATTGTAAAATGATAATAAATAAATCGACGATTATCACACTTACTTTCAGACATATCCATCAAGTGAAGATCTTCATCGTTAAAAATTGAATTGATAAATCCATCGGTATGATTCATGTCCGATGACGAGTTCTGCGATAAAAAAAAAATCATGTTGTCAAATTGTCAATGTGATAATAATCATATCGCATATTTAATCTCATATTACTTACCTGGTAATACATCATATCATGTTCCATCTTATAATTGCTGCCAGCAGCGGCGGCAGCAGCAGCGGCTGCAGCAGCTGCAGCACCATCAGCATCATGGCTAGCATTGGTCAAATGCATGCTAGAGGATACCGCCGAGCCAAGATTATGACCATAATGTGGTTGACCGCTAGCAGCTGAGCAGAGGTCACCAAGTGTAGAATTGGCGTGCAGCATGGCTGCGGCATGATGTCCATGACTGTGGCTATGATGTGGTGGCGGTGGTGGCGGCAATGGAGTTGCTGCCTGACCATATTGGCCAGCATGCTGGGCACTGGGTGGCATACCCGCGGTGGCTGGACTCTGATATGAATAGCCAGTATAATGTGTAGGATATGGTGGCATATCGGAGACGCCGCCAACCACGCCCATGCTCGGTATGGGACTAAAGTAGGTGGCCAAATCCTGTAGACGTTCCATGGATACACTGCGATTCAGGCGCGGCATGCGGCCCTGCAATGTGCAACAAGCAACATGAAGAAGAGAAAGAAAACAAAAAAAAAAAAGGATGAATGATTAATTTGTAAGAATTGCGACGACTGTTGCAACTGTTGTTGATGTATTAACAAGGTGAGAAGGGTTTAGACATAGATGGACAGTCAGTGAGAGAGAGAAAAAAAGAGCTGTTCTCTCTGTCTCTCACTCAATCTAGCATTGAAGTGGAATTGAGCAATATAGCAATAAATAAGCGATCAATCATGCGAGACTTCGTGTACTACGGAATTCTCTAGAAATCAACAATAAGCCGCAGACAAGGCACGAAAATAACAACAACAACAACAGCAACAGTAACTGAAAATAACAAAAATAAAAAATAAAAAAAAAAAACAAATTCAAATTGCGCTGCAAGTAAACTTGGCTTGTTTTTGTCTGCGCCGTTTGGTTTATTTTATTTTTTTTATTTATTTTTTTTTTTTTGGGCTCGACGACGCGTCTCTGTAAGCCAAAAAACGTGCACAATGTATCAATCTGGCGATTTTGAACTGAGCAATCGGACAGCGGACAGCAGACAGTGGACTGCGAACGGCGAACAGCAAACAGCGGACGCTGACTTCGTTGTCGACTTGGGCAAGATCGATCAACATGAAATTGAAATAAAATTCGTATCGTTCAAATTGACAAGTGCTCAGTTAGCGGTCTCTTTTTCAGTTGTTGTTGTTGCTGTAGCTGCTGCTGCTGTTGTTTGCTTTATGTACATTTCAGAGATTTTGATTTTGGGAGATTTTTTTTTTGGCGCTGTGAAAAAGGTTTCATTATATTTCAATATATCTATAGCTATAGCTAAAGCTACAGTTGTAGCTGTATCTGTATGATGATCGACAGTTCGTGCTGTGAGACGAACGTACAACAAATACAAATACACACATACATATGTATATATATATATATGTACGACTTCATTAGTCGGCCTTTTGTTATTCTTAATTATCGCATGGTTTATTTATTTGTTTAACTAATTCCAGTAGAGAGTAGCAGCAGCAGCAGCAGCAGCAGTAACAGCAGCAACTCCTCAATGCTGCTCATGTTGCATACCTCAAGGCGTGGGCGTTATAGCTAAATTATGCACATAACTTAATAGCAATTTTAACACTTACTCAAGAGTAACACACACACACACAAAGAGTATATATGTGTGTATGTGCGAGAGAGAGACAGCAAGAATTCCTTTTATATTCTCAGAAACAATTTGTTAAATGCAAACGCCGCCAAATGCCATACAATTAAAAGACTAAAAGGCAAACGTGTCAAAAAAAAAAAAAAAATGAAACGTTGCCCCAAAGCCGAATTGACGTTGATGCTTGATGCCTGATGCCGCCTGATGCACTCTTAGTGAGGATACTGCCGGCATTGACATTGAGATTGAGTTGCAGATAAATATAACGTTCAATTTTGTGTCCCGTGTCTGTCTGTGTGTGTGTGTGTGTGTATGTGTGCGCGAGAGAGATCTGATCACATCACATCACATATATACATATATATCTATCTTTTTCTTCTTCTTCTTGTTAGCCTTTAGTAGGTGTTAAACTAAACAAAATACATTTTGATTTTCGAGTCAACGAAACTCTGAGAGACAGACTGTAGTTAAACGTAGCGAAAACCGAACACGAAGAACCGACAAAAATAAAAAATCAAGTGAATCGCCGCTAAATGTTGATCGTTGACTGCAGCGACTTGCCAGTTTTGAGTTTTGTATCGTTTCTGACGGTTTTGGTCCAGCTAAATGCGATGCGATGCATTGCGACGAGACAAGATTGACACTGACAGTGCACAGATACAGATACAGATAGAGATGCACAGATACGAGAAGCACAGCTACAGTTGCAGTGGCATGTGTGTGTGTGTGTGTGTGTATGGCAGCTCTAATGTATGCCTCAACACGCTCCTGAAGCAAACAGGTAAAACAACAACAACAACAATAAGCAGCAAGCCGAGCCGAGTCGAGAGACGAGACGAGACGAGTCGAGCTCAGGCAGCCAGGCAAGCTAAACTGGGCGTTTACTTTTGCCAAGTTGCATGTGCAGCATGCTTTACATGGTGTCAGTATATAGCAGTGTATGCGTGTGTGTGTGTGTGTGTATGTAATTTCAATTGTCACTGTCTTGTCATTAACTTCTGGTGTTAGCCTGCCCAGCCACAACCACAGCTATAGCTATAGCCACTGGCCATTGTTTGTCGCGTTTCACACGCAAAGCAAATCAACTTTAAAGGCTTAGTTACGGTAGCAGAATCTTCTCAATGTACACAATAAAAGACAGACACACATACACATGTAGAGAGTGTTGTGCTACTGTATATAGTATATACTATATATATATAAAAAGTATATAATATTTACTAGATGTTATGCGATACAAATGCTACTACCGTTCATCATAAGTTCATTCAGCTTAGCTTTACATTAAAGTTCCCCCCCTCCCAGGCCTAAACACCGTTAAAAAAGAGAAAACGTTAGATTGCTTAAAAGTTCTACAGTAATTCTACAGTTCTCTTCAATTGTGCAACAGCATGTTGTAATTTAATGAAATTATATATTATTAAACTAATATGTGTTGGCAATGCAATAATAAATAAAATAAAGAAATTTAATTGCAAATATTTATTGCATTTTCTTAAATGGTTTTTTTTTTCATTTTTAGCTAAAAAAATATATATATTATTATTATTTCATTTTATTTTATTTTTTGTATTTTATTTTATGTATTTTATTATTTTATATATTTTATTTTATTATTTTATTTTATTTTATTATTTTTATTTTATTATTTTTTTATTTTATGTATTTTTTTATTTTATTTTATTATTTTTTATTTTATGTATTTTATTTTATTATTTTTTTTATGTTATTTATTTTTTTTTATTTTATTATTTTTAATTTTATTTTTAAGTTTCAACAGTTTTGGAGAAGTTGATCAATGCTCGTCTGTATTTTCGTTCAATTTATATATTTGCAACGCCCTCTACAGCCTACAGAAATTTAAGAAAAACTATGAACTACAAGTATAATTTCAAGTCTTGATGTCTAGATGTGAAGAATCTATAATAATTTGTTTCCAATCTCATCATAAGCCTAAAGAATTGTGCAGCAACTCATTTTTTCTAGGCACCGGGTATCTAATAGTCGAGCATACTCAACTCTAGTAGTTTTCTTACTTAGTTTTCTATCATTATTTTTGCCAAGTTGCATTATGAAATATTTTTCTATATTTTTTTTTAAATATTTTTTTAAGCGAAATTTTGTCAAGTTTCATTATGAGGAAAAACCTTAAAAATTTGTCAATATCGATTTTTTATATATAGCTGCGCATGTGTGTGTGTTGTGTGCTTATTATTAATGTAGTTATATTCTTTGCATTTATTTTTTTTCAATATATATTTTTTATTTTTGTCATTAATTTGATTTATTTGTGCGCACACAGCAAAACGAGTCTCACGACAATGTCTCAGCGACAGCCATCAAACTGTTTACATAAATTGAATTAAAATCGTACACACACGGCACACACACACACACATGCAAAGAGTAGATAACTCAAGAGCGTATAAAAAAAAAAAATAAATAAAAAAAATATTAAATCTCTGAGATGCTGTAAAATAATTAATAAAGTTTTTTGCGCTGATTTTGCGCTAAGCTTTTTGTAAATATTTAAAATTCACATAATTAAAGCTGCGCGAGCGGCGATTAAGGCGCTTACAGTGTATGCAACAGCGCACTAGAGAGAGAGAGAGAGGGAGAGAGAGAGAGAGATGGCCAGAGGAAGAGAGTGGAGGGGGAGACGTGCACATTGTGAGGCATTAAAAGGTATTTTTTTTTAATATTTTATTTTGCGCTTTTTTTTTCTTCCAACATTTCAAGCAAATGGAGATTTAATTGCAGGGGCTACTGCAGCAGTCGCTGCCGTCTCGCAGCGCATTTGAAGTGTTCGAGCTTGAGCTTGGGCTCGAGCTGGGGCTGGGGCTGAGGTTCGGGCTCAGACTTGAGTCAAAGATGCAATCAAGACGGACTAAGAGAAGCAGGCAGGGGGGAGTGTGAGGGGCAAGGGGCAAGGCGTGAAGCAAGTGCCACCGAATTCAATAAACACTTCGCCACGCGGAAAAGTCAAGTGGCGCATTGCAGAGACAACAACAACAACGCGACATTAATGAACGTAAAGCTAAGCTAAAGCCAAGCATTTTTTTGTGTTTTTTGTTTTGTTTTTTTTTTGCCTCCCTTTTTGTTTTTGTTCGGGGTTTTTTTTTTTTTTATTGTGATTGCAATTAGCAGGCACAGAGAGACTAAAGCCAAGACAAGACAAGACCAGACAAGTCAAGTCAAGTCAAGACATGTTGCTTGGTGCCCGTGTCGAAGGGAGAGTTACAGCCACAAATGGCAAATTAAATGTTATCAGGAAGCTGACACTTTGCACATAGCAGCATTACATAATCATAATCAAGATCGACAGAGTGACTATGCACACACACACACAGACATAGACACAGATATATATGCATATATATATATATAATGTATAGATCAGCCTTAATGACATGTCAAGTGAAAGAATAGCAAAAGAAAATGAGAAACCAAAAGCTATAGAAATTCCATATATCTAGTATCTAGTAGTAGAATGAAGGATTAACGCATTTTTGCTTCCTGTGAAACAGTAAACAGATCATCTGCCTCATTAAATGGCTTTGGCAAGTGCATTGAGTAGCACAAGTAGCCAAAATATTCACAATATTTCAACCTGCTGTGCAACGGTCAAACATCAAAAGCAAATTTAGGGTTACTTAGGGGTTACAGTTAGTATTAGAAGTTTACGCTTTAGGTAGACGACAATACAACATTCAAAGCGGAACATACAAAACTCTTAATCCATCGTTGTGGCTAACCACAGCGTGAGGCATTTTTACCGCGTTCAGCTACTGGTAAAATGAGCAACAACAACAACAACGACGACGACGACGACTTTACGGTAATTGCTGCTGACTTTTCGAATAAAACTCTTTGTCTGTCTGTCAGTCTGTTTGTCTGTATGTGTGTGTGTCTACATATTCAATAGTTGCCATTGTTCAGCTTCATTAGATGTATGCGCATGCGCAAGTGACAATGCCAATGCTAGACAGAGATAGATAGATATATATATATATATATATATATATATATTGGAGATTATTTGTTCAAATTTTTTTACATTGAAGATGACGAATTAGGCAACGCAAGACAAACATGTTTTTTTTTTGGGTTTACTGTCATTTGATGATTGCAACACTTGTGGCAGGATTAGCAGCTTTTTTTCCTTTAGCTTTGCAACAGTTCTAAATTTTACAGGTACAGTTACTACACTTTGATCTAAATGATGATTCATATAACTGCAATATGAAATCATAAAAAAAAAAACAAAAAAAATTTTTTATAAATTTTAGGCACTGCTGCTACAAAGAGATTTGGGTGAAGTGTTAGGAGTAGAAGTTTATGTACTACACTTGAGAAACACACACACACTCACAAACACACACTCACACACACACACTCTCACACACTCACATATACACACAAACTGAGCAAACAGAAACGAATCAAAAGAAGAAGAAGCTGAAAATAATAAAGGGGAGCCCACGGATCTGGCATATCGTGAGGGGGACGACTCTGGACCCAAAAGAATCTTTACAAGACTCGAGCAGAGTTGAAGAGCTGCAGCTCAGCTCTACAACAATTTTTTTTTTTTCGTTGTTCGTTTCTCGCCTCAATTTTATTTTTATTTTTTTTCCCCTTTTTTTTTTTTTTTTTTTTTTTTTGATGAAGCAGAGTTTACAACAAAAGCTAACAAGAGATTGACGAACTTGTGCTGCTTGGAACTTGGAACTGAAGGTAGAGCGAACGGATGATGTCTGATGTATGGTTTATGGTGGGAAGAGACAGGCATGCGCGCCGGGAAGAGTGAAGGGATTGAATATATACACATACGTATATGTATATACAACCAGATTTGAAGCTTTATACAAACAGCAAACAGCAAAAAAAAAAAAAAACAAGCAAGATGATAAAAAAAAAGGGAAAAATAAAAGAATAATAATACAACAAATGTTGTTGAGAAGCAGCAACAGCAGCAGCTCCAAGCTCCAAGATCAAGTGCTCGAGAACGGAACGCAGAGAAACAGTCGAGAAGATCCAACAACAGCTACAATAACAACAACAACAATAACAACAACAGTAACAGCAAGAACAACAAAATGAATCAAGAGAAGATGAAAACACTCAAAAACGACGTGCAAATGATCCTTGAATTTGCTGCCATATATGTATAATATAAGCGAGAGTATATATGTATGTATATATATATACACGATATATATAAATGATATATACGATATATATTGTCATATATATATTATATACTTTGTAAATATATTTGTATTTTCCAATGACTCTCTGCCCGCCCAATCTGTGCAATTGCATTTTATCAACGGATGTGAACACTTAAATTAAGCATCCGCAATATAAAATGTATTTCAAAGGATTAAGATTAAGATCATCATCATTATCATAATCATAATCATAATCATCATCATTATTATGAATGAAATTAATGGAAGTTTCTTCTTCTTTTTTGCTTACCTGATGATGGCCATGATGGAAACCAGCTGCGGCTGTTGGTGCCTGACGTTGAAATGCGCTGCCGGTGGCGCTGCCAACAGTTGCATAGTTTGCACTTGCTTGCACTGCAGCACGATGATGTGCCGCTGCAGCAGCAGCATGATGATGATGATGATGATGATGTGCCGCAGCGGCAGCATGATGATGCGAATGGGGATGCGCATGTGCATGCGGATGCGGATGCGGTCCATGGGGATGTCCATGATGGGGATGATGATAAGGCGGTGCTGTCGATTGCAACATTTCGTCTAATTCCTTCTTTGCCTCCTCATCTAAATCAAAAAGGGGCGAGCCCACAGAATCTTGCAGATCCTCAAAGTCACTGCCACTTAAAATGTTATAATCGTTGTTGTTGTTGTTGTTATTATTGCCGTTATCCTTATCCTTAGTATTGTCGTCGTCAAAGATAATATCTTCGCCAGTTTCAGAAACAACTTTCGTCACTGAATTGGTATTCAATGCAGCAGCAGCAGCGGCAGCGGCCTGAGATGTTGATGCAACTGAATCGCCGGGAAGCTAAACAAAATGAAAGAAACAAAAAACGAAACAGTTAAAGACAAAAAGAAAGAGATAGATGATAAACAACCGTTAGGAGAAAGTTAAAGTTGAATTTATTTTGTCGGATTAGAGCAAAAGTTTAGAAGTTGCATACTACTACTTGCATGTTGCAAGTTGCAACTTGCAACTGACACAAGATGCAGTGTTTGGTACTTACCTCGTCGTCTTCGAGTGCAAATTGAGAAGAAAGCTGCAACACGTCGTTGAGTAGCTCATCCAGTGGCAAACGTATATATTCACCTGTGTGGGTGGCAAGCAACCAAGAGATGAAAAAGAAGAAGATAAAAAAGCATTAGTCAAGTCATTGCATGGCATAAATCTATTGTATATATATATGTATATAGTATATAGACACAATAAAAATAATGATAATAATAATAACTCTTAGAATTCTTTGGCACTTTCTCAACTCTTGTTAACGAAACAATAAATATTTGTAAATATACAAAAATATTTTGATCAGCTGCATAAAATTTCTATATACAGTGAAATATTCTCTAGAGTCTCATCAATTATATAAAATATAAATATTCAACTATATATATATATATATATATATATATATATTCCCAAGGATCATAATCAATGCAATAGTCATAGCAGAAAAAACAGTAGCAAATTTCCTTTGGGACCTGTGCTCGGCCCGTCCCAGTGTGTTCGCAAGATCAAAAGACAAAAACTAAACGCATGCAGCATCATTAATCATAAACATACAATATATAGATACAGATACAGATATCTGTAAGATATCTCATGGAAGCAGCTGAAAAACAGCAGTTAAACAGAAATTTTTTTAAATATTTAATATTTAATTTATGATGCATTTTGACAGCAACTCGAACTCGAAAAAATCAAATAAATAAATAATAAAATATTACTAATCTTCAAGTGGAGTAAATGCTACATGTAACGCCCGCCTACCACGCCCCATCCCACCTCCTCCAAGAAAAAAAAAAAAGCTACTGTGTATCGTTTACAATAAATTGTTGGTACATTACAGTGACCATTAAATAATATTGAACAAAGTTAAATATTTGCATTGAATCCAAGAGTGAATATTCCTTAGAAGTGTAAATAGTCTGAACACACAAACACAAACTCACACACATACACACACATATATATATATATATATATATATATATTATCAGAGAAATAACTACTTAACATCGCCGAAAATTCCACGAAATGTTAAGGCAAAGTGGTAGCTCGCCAGACTAAATAATAATAAATATGGCTTACAATAGTGAGACGAAAAAAAAAATAGAAGAAAAAAAAAAGTAAAACAACATTGAAATTTTGTGGGCGCACTCGACCTGTGGGCAAACATCTAGATAAAAAATAAAATGGGAAAAATGTAAGAAAAAAAAAAAAAGGCAAACGAAAAGAAAAGAAAAAAATAATAATAAAAGCAACAACAACAAGCCTAAGCATAAAGTAGGCGCAACTTGGCCGGGCTAAAATTCAGTTCCAGCCATGCCAAGAAAACTATTTTCATTTTTTTTTCCTGTTTTTTTTTTTTTTTCGTTGAGCTCAAGTGCTGTGACGACGCTCACGACCTTTAGCGTGGCACTTGAGTTGGGTCAGAAATTAGAATAAACATTGCGACCATGGCTGGAACAATTCTTTTTTTTTTTCCTCCCTTCTTCTTCTTGTTTTTTGGGCCTTAAATGTTATTCTTACGATTGGTTACAAAATACATTCTGAATTCTTGATACCAAAAAAAAAATAATAAAATAAAATGCTCAATGCACAACCACGAACCATTTTATATATGCTTGCTTGTGTGTGTGTGTGTGCGTGTGTGTGCAACAACTGTTCATGTTGTTGGCCATGTTTTCTCTAGGCCCTAGGTTTACTGCTTTAGACTGTTATTTTAGGCTCGCACTGTGAGCCGAGCATTTAATTCGTTCTTTTTTTTTCTCCTGTATTTTTTTTTTGGTAACAATTTGTGGTCAGAGAAGGTATAAAATGTACACAAAGAGACAACAGAGAGTCCAGTAATTTGTATAAATGTGTCGCTGTGTGTGTAGGTGTAGGTGTGTGTATGTGTGTTAACTGTTTGCTTATCGTTTTTGGGCTTGTTATTTGTCTCTTTTACTGTCCGTTCTGTCCAATGTTTTGCTTCGCCTGCTGCTGCTGTTGCTGTTGCTCTAGCTGCTGCATTGTTGTAAATGTCTATAAAAATATTATTCGATTTTCGTTTTTGTTATGTTTGTAGCTTGTCTATTCTGCATATGTGTGTGTGTGTGTGTGTGTGTGTGTCTACCGCCTGTCACCAACAATTAAGCGACAACGGCCCAAAAATAAAGGTGTTTACGAGCATTATAATATTTCCTTATTTCCCTTGTCATTGCCCGCTGCCTTTCTCATATGTGAATAAAAGGCGTTGATGGCAAGGCAAAAGCTTTTGTTTGAGGATATCGGGCTAGTTTACCTCCCCCCCCCCCCCCTTCCCATCAATATTTGTTCAAATTTCAGGAAGTTTCATTCAACTAATACTTAATGGGGGGTAGCATGAGCACATATTGCTCAATATTGACTAAAACTTATGGCTAATCATTAAACTGAAATAAACTTCAAATAATACTTAGCTTTACCGTCGGTAAGAAAAAATCTTGGAATATTTTGTAAGCTTACAAAGACTTTCTGCTTTCTGAGTTTTGAAGTGAAGCATCATGAAATAAATGTCATGAGAATTAGAATAGAAAGTCACTGCTGTGGAAACTAACTTTCAAATTTTATACTGCAAATAATTATTTAACAAGTGTTCCTGAATTTTGAATTTCTCCAAAAAAAAAAAACCGCATAGGATGCATTTATAAAACAAAAAACAGGCATAATTAGAACTATGTAAATGTCGTAATAGACATTAGACTCTACAAGGAACTATAATAAGATATCTACAAGGAACTATAATAAATATATTCATAGCTATCTAATAAATCTCATGGATTCATTTAAAAATAAATAACCGCATAATCGATGCAATTTATGAGTTTTCGGATAGCTTGAATATATTATATAGTTCCTTGTAGGCTCTATGTGGTATTAAGTCTATTAGGACATTTACTTAGTTCTAATTATGTCAGTTTTTTGTTTTATAAATGCATCCTATGGGGTTTTTTTTTTGGAGAAAATCAAATTTATTAATAACTTTGAATATATTATTATAGTTCCTTGTAGAGTCTATGTCTATTACGACATTTAAATAGTTCTAATTATGCCTGTTTTTTGTTTTATAAATGCATCCTATGGGGTTTTTTTTTTTTGGAGAAATTCAAAATTCAGGAACACTTGTTAAATAATTATTTGCAGTATAAAATTTGAAAGTTAGTTTCCACAGCAGTGACTTTCTATTCTAATTCTCATGACATTTATTTCATGATGCTTCACTTCAAAACTCAGAAAGCAGAAAGTCTTTGTAAGCTTACAAAATATTCCAAGATTTTTTCTTACCGACGGTAAAGCTAAGTATTATTTGAAGTTTATTTCAGTTTAATGATTAGCCATAAGTTTTAGTCAATATTGAGCAATATGTGCTCATGCCACCCCCCATTAAATATTAGTTGAATGAAACTTCCTGAAATTTGAACAAATATTGTAGGGGGGGGACGTAAACTAGCCCGATATCCTCAAACAAAAGCTTTTGCCTTGCCATCAACGCCTTTTATTCACATATGAGAAAGGCAGCGGGCAATGACAAGGGAAATAAGGAAATATTATAATGCTCGTAAACACCTATATTTTTGGGCCGTTGTCGCTTAATTGTTGGTGACAGGCGGTAGACATACACACATGCAGAATAGACAAGCTACAAACATAACAAAAACGAAAATCGAATAATATTTTTATAGACATTTACAACAATGCAGCAGCTAGAGCAACAGCAACAGCAGCAGCAGCAGGCGAAGCAAAACATTGGACAGAATGGACAGTAAAAGAGACAAATAACAAGCCCAAAAACGATAAGCAAACAGTTAACACACATACACACAAACCTACACCTACACACACAGCGACACATTTATACAAATTACTGGACTCTCTGCTGTCTCTTTGTGTACATTTTATACCTTCTCTGACCACAAATTGTTACCAAAAAAAAAAAACAAAAAAAAAATACAGGAGAAAAGGAGAAAAAAAAAGAACGAATTAAATGCTCGGCTCACAGTGCGAGCCTAAAATAACAGTCTAAAGCAGTAAACCTAGGGCCTAGAGAAAACATGGCCAACAACATGAACAGTTGTTGCACACACACGCACACACACACACACAAGCAAGCATATATAAAATGGTTCGTGGTTGTGCATTGAGCATTTTATTTTATTATTTTTTTTTTGGTATCAAGAATTCAGAATGTATTTTGTAACCAATCGTAAGAATAACATTTAAGGCCCAAAAAACAAGAAGAAGAGGAGAGGAAAAAAAAAAAGAATTGTTCCAGCCATGGTCGCAATGTTTATTCTAATTTCTGACCCAACTCAAGTGCCACGCTAAAGGTCGTGAGCGTCGTCACAGCACTTGAGCTCAACGAAAAAAAAAAAAAAACAGGAAAAAAAAATGAAAATAGTTTTCTTGGCATGGCTGGAACTGAATTTTAGCCCGGCCAAGTTGCGCCTACTTTATGCTTAGGCTTGTTGTTGTTGCTTTTATTATTATTTTTTTCTTTTCTTTTCGTTTGCCTTTTTTTTTTTCTTACATTTTTCCCATTTTATTTTTTATCTAGATGTTTGCCCACAGGTCGAGTGCGCCCACAAAATTTCAATGTTGTTTTACTTTTTTTTTTCTTCTATTTTTTTTTTCGTCTCACTATTGTAAGCCATATTTATTATTATTTAGTCTGGCGAGCTACCACTTTGCCTTAACATTTCGTGGAATTTTCGGCGATGTTAAGTAGTTATTTCTCTGATAATATATATATATATATATGTGTGTGTGTGTGAGTGTGTGTTTGTGTGTTCAGCCTATTTACACTTCTAAGGAATATTCACTCTTAGATTCAATGCAAATATTTAACTTTGTTCAATATTATTTAATGGTCACTGTAATGTACCAACAATTTATTGTAAACGATACACAGTAGCTTTTTTTTTTTTCTTGGAGGAGGTGGGATGGGGCGTGGTAGGCGGGCGTTACATGTAGCATTTACTCCACTTGAAGATTAGTAATATTTTATTATTTATTTATTTGATTTTTTCGAGTTCGAGTTGCTGTCAAAATGCATCATAAATTAAATATTAATATTTAAAAAAATTTCTGTTTAACTGCTGTTTTTCAGCTGCTTCCGTGAGATATCTTACAGATATCTGTATCTGTATCTGTATCTATATATTGTATGTTTATGATTAATGATGCTGCATGCATTTAGGTTTTGTCTTTTGATCTTGCGAATACACTGGGACGGGCCGAGCACAGGTCCCAAAGGAAATTTGCTACTGTTTTTTCTGCTATGACTATTGCATTGATTATGATCCTTGGGAATATATATATATATATATATATATATATATATTTATATTTTATATAATTGATGAGACTCTAGAGAATATTTCACTGTATATAGAAATTTTATGCAGCTGATCAAAATATTTTTGTATATTTACAAATATTTATTGTTTCGTTAACAAGAGTTGAGAAAGTGCTAAAGAATTCTAAGAGTTTTTATTATTTTTATTGTGTCTATATACTATATACATATATATATACAATAGATTTATGCCATGCAATGACTTGACTAATGCTTTTTTATCTTCTTCTTTTTCATCTCTTGGTTGCTTGCCACCCACACAGGTGAATATATACGTTTGCCACTGGATGAGCTACTCAACGACGTGTTGCAGCTTTCTTCTCAATTTGCACTCGAAGACGACGAGGTAAGTACCAAACACTGCATCTTGTGTCAGTTGCAAGTTGCAACTTGCAACATGCAAGTAGTAGTATGCAACTTCTAAACTTTTGCTCTAATCCGACAAAATAAATTCAACTTTAACTTTCTCCTAACGGTTGTTTATCATCTATCTCTTTCTTTTTGTCTTTAACTGTTTCGTTTTTTGTTTCTTTCATTTTCTTTAGCTTCCCGGCGATTCAGTTGCATCAACATCTCAGGCCGCTGCCGCTGCTGCTGCTGCTGCATTGAATAGCAATTCAGTGACGAAAGTTGTTTCTGAAACTGGCGAAGATATTATCTTTGACGACGACAATACTAAGGATAAGGATAACGGCAATAATAATAACAACAACAACAACAACGATTATAGCATTTTAAGTGGCAGTGACTTTGAGGATCTGCAAGATTCTGTGGGCTCGCCCCTTTTTGATTTAGATGAGGAGGCAAAGAAGGAATTAGACGATATGTTGCAATCGACAGCACCGCCTTATCATCATCCCCATCATGGACATCCCCATGGACCGCATCCGCATCCGCATGCACATGCGCATCCCCATTCGCATCATCATGCTGCCGCTGCGGCACATCATCATCATCATCATCATCATGCTGCTGCTGCAGCGGCACATCATCGTGCTGCAGTGCAAGCAAGTGCAAACTATGCAACTGTTGGCAGCGCCACCGGCAGCGCATTTCAACGTCAGGCACCAACAGCCGCAGCTGGTTTCCATCATGGCCATCATCAGGTAAGCAAAAAAAAAAGAAGAAGAAGAGACTTCCATTAATTTCATTCATAATAATGATGATGATTATGATTATGATTATGATAATGATGATGATCTTAATCTTAATCCTTTGAAATACATTTTATATTGCGGATGCTTAATTTAAGTGTTCACATCCGTTGATAAAATGCAATTGCACAGATTGGGCGGGCAGAGAGTCATTGGAAAATACAAATATATTTACAAAGTATATAATATATATATGACAATATATATCGTATATATCATTTATATATATCGTGTATATATATATATACATACATATATACTCTCGCTTATATTATACATATATGGCAGCAAATTCAAGGATCATTTGCACGTCGTTTTTGAGTGTTTTCATCTTCTCTTGATTCATTTTGTTGTTCTTGCTGTTACTGTTGTTGTTATTGTTGTTGTTGTTATTGTAGCTGTTGTTGGATCTTCTCGACTGTTTCTCTGCGTTCCGTTCTCGAGCACTTGATCTTGGAGCTTGGCTGCTGCTTTTGCTGCTTCTCAACAACATTTGTTGTATTATTATTCTTTTATTTTTCCCTTTTTTTTTATCATCTTGCTTGTTTTTTTTTTTTTTTTTGTTGCTGTTTGCTGTTTGTATAAAGCTTCAAATCTGGTTGTATATACATATACGTATGTGTATATATTCAATCCCTTCACTCTTCCCGGCGCGCATGCCTGTCTCTTCCCACCATAAACCATACATCAGACATCATCCGTTCGCTCTACCTTCAGTTCCAAGTTCCAAGCAGCACAAGTTCGTCAATCTCTTGTTAGCTTTTGTTGTAAACTCTGCTTCATCAAAAAAAAAAAAAAAAAAATGGGGAAAAAAAATAAAAATAAAATTGAGGCGAGAAACGAACAACGAAAAAAAAAAAATTGTTGTAGAGCTGAGCTGCAGCTCTTCAACTCTGCTCGAGTCTTGTAAAGATTCTTTTGGATCCAGAGTCGTCCCCCTCACGATATGCCAGATCCGTGGGCTCCCCTTTATTATTTTCAGCTTCTTCTTCTTTTGATTCGTTTCTGTTTGCTCAGTTTGTGTGTATATGTGAGTGTGTGAGAGTGTGTGCGTGTGTGTGTGTGTGTTTCTCAAGTGTAGTACATAAACTTCTTCTACTCCTAACACTTCACCCAAATCTCTTTGTAGCAGCAGTGCCTAAAATTTATAAAATTTTTTTTTTTTTTTATTTTATGATTTCATATTGCAGTTATATGAATCATCATTTAGATCAAAGTGTAGTAACTGTACCTGTAAAATTTAGAACTGTTGCAAAGCTAAAGAAAAAAGCTGCTAATCCTGCCACAAGTGTTGCAATCATCAAATGACAATAATCCCAAAAAAAAAACATGTTTGTCTTGCGTTGCCTAATTCGTCATCTTCAATGTAAAAAAATTTGAACAAATAATCTCCAATATATATATATATATATCTATCTCTGTCTAGCATTGGCATTGTCACTTGCGCATGCGCATACATCTAATGAAGCTGAACAATGGCAACTATTGAATATGTAGACACACACACACACACAGACAAACAGACTGACAGATAGACAGACAGACAAAGAGTTTTAGTCGAAAAGTCAGCAGCAATTACCGTAAAGTCGTCGTCGTTGTCGTTGTTATCGTTGTTGTTGCTGCTGCTCACTTTACCAGTAGCTGAACGCGGTAAAAATGCCTCACGCTGTGGTTAGCCACAACGATGGATTAAGAGTTTTGTATGTTCCGCTTTGAATGTTGTATTGTCGTCTACCTAAAGCGTAAACTTCTAATACTAACTGTAACCCCTAAGTAACCCTAAATTTGCTTTTGATGTTTGACCGTTGCACAGCAGGTTGAAATATTGTGAATATTTTGGCTACTTGTGCTACTCAATGCACTTGCCAAAGCCATTTAATGAGGCAGATGATCTGTTTACTGTTTCACAGGAAGCAAAAATGCGTTAATCCTTCATTCTACTACTAGATACTAGATAGATATATGGAATTTCTATAGCTTTTGGTTTCTCATTTTCTTTTGCTATTCTTTCACTTGACATGTCATTAAGGCTGATCTATACATTATATATATATATGCATATATATCTGTGTCTATGTCTGTGTGTGTGTGTGTGTGTGTGCATAGTCACTCTGTCGATCTTGATTATGATTATGTAATGCTGCTATGTGCAAAGTGTCAGCTTCCTGATAACATTTAATTTGCCATTTGTAGCCGTAACTCTCCCTTCGACACGGGCACCAAGCAACATGTCTTGACTTGACTTGACTTGTCTGGTCTTGTCTTGTCTTGGCTTTAGTCTCTCTGTGCCTGCTAATTGCAATCACAATAAAAAAAAAAAAAAAAACCCCGAACAAAAACAAAAAGGGAGGCAAAAAAAAAACAAAACAAAAAACACAAAAAAATGCTTGGCTTTAGCTTAGCTTTACGTTCATTAATGTCGCGTTGTTGTTGTTGTCTCTGCAATGCGCCACTTGACTTTTCCGCGTGGCGAAGTGTTTATTGAATTCGGTGGCACTTGCTTCACGCCTTGCCCCTTGCCCCTCACACTCCCCCCTGCCTGCTTCTCTTAGTCCGTCTTGATTGCATCTTTGACTCAAGTCTGAGCCCGAACCTCAGCCCCAGCCCCAGCTCGAGCCCAAGCTCAAGCTCGAACACTTCAAATGCGCTGCGAGACGGCAGCGACTGCTGCAGTAGCCCCTGCAATTAAATCTCCATTTGCTTGAAATGTTGGAAGAAAAAAAAAAGCGCAAAATAAAATATTAAAAAAAAATACCTTTTAATGCCTCACAATGTGCACGTCTCCCCCTCCACTCTCTTCCTCTGGCCATCTCTCTCTCTCTCTCCCTCTCTCTCTCTCTCTAGTGCGCTGTTGCAAACACTGTAAGCGCCTTAATCGCCGCTCGCGCAGCTTTAATTATGTGAATTTTAAATATTTACAAAAAGCTTAGCGCAAAATCAGCGCAAAAAACTTTATTAATTATTTTACAGCATCTCGGAGATTTAATATTTTTTTTATTTATTTTTTTTTTTATACGCTCTTGAGTTTTCTACACTTTGCATGTGTATGTGTGTGTGTGTGTGCCGTGTGTGTACGATTTTAATTCAATTTATGTAAACAGTTTGATGGCTGTCGCTGAGACATTGTCGTGAGACTCGTTTTGCTGTGCGCGCACAAATAAATCAAATTAATGACAAAAATAAAAAAAATATATTGAAAAAAAATAAATGCATAGAATATAACTACATTAATAATAAGCACACAACACACACACATGCGCAGCTATATATAAAAAATCGATATTGACAAATTTTTAAGGTTTTTCCTCATAATGAAACTTGACAAAATTTCGCTTAAAAAAATATTTAAAAAAAAATATAGAAAAATATTTCATAATGCAACTTGGCAAAAATAATGATACAAAACTAAGTAAGAAAGCTACTAGAGTTGAGTATGCTCGACTATTAGATACCCGGTGCCTAGAAAAAATGAGTTGCTGCATAATTCTTTAGGTTTATGATGAGATTGGAAACAAATTATTATAGATTCTTCACATCTAGACATCAAGATTTGAAATTATACTTGTAGTTCATAGTTTTTCTTAAATTTCTGTAGGCTGTAGAGGGCGTTGCAAATATATAAATTGAACGAAAATACAGACGAACATTGATCAACTTCTCCGAAACTGTTGAAACTTAAAAATAAAATTAAAAATAATAAAATAAAAAAAAATAAATAACATAAAAAAATAATAAAATAAAATACATAAAATAAAAAATAATAAAATAAAATAAAAAAATAATAAAATAAAATACATAAAATAAAAAAATAATAAAATAAAAATAATAAAATAAAATAAAATAATAAAATAAAATATATAAAATAATAAAATACATAAAATAAAATACAAAAAATAAAATAAAATGAAATAATAATAATATATATATTTTTTTAGCTAAAAATGAAAAAAAAAACCATTTAAGAAAATGCAATAAATATTTGCAATTAAATTTCTTTATTTTATTTATTATTGCATTGCCAACACATATTAGTTTAATAATATATAATTTCATTAAATTACAACATGCTGTTGCACAATTGAAGAGAACTGTAGAATTACTGTAGAACTTTTAAGCAATCTAACGTTTTCTCTTTTTTAACGGTGTTTAGGCCTGGGAGGGGGGGAACTTTAATGTAAAGCTAAGCTGAATGAACTTATGATGAACGGTAGTAGCATTTGTATCGCATAACATCTAGTAAATATTATATACTTTTTATATATATATAGTATATACTATATACAGTAGCACAACACTCTCTACATGTGTATGTGTGTCTGTCTTTTATTGTGTACATTGAGAAGATTCTGCTACCGTAACTAAGCCTTTAAAGTTGATTTGCTTTGCGTGTGAAACGCGACAAACAATGGCCAGTGGCTATAGCTATAGCTGTGGTTGTGGCTGGGCAGGCTAACACCAGAAGTTAATGACAAGACAGTGACAATTGAAATTACATACACACACACACACACACGCATACACTGCTATATACTGACACCATGTAAAGCATGCTGCACATGCAACTTGGCAAAAGTAAACGCCCAGTTTAGCTTGCCTGGCTGCCTGAGCTCGACTCGTCTCGTCTCGTCTCTCGACTCGGCTCGGCTTGCTGCTTATTGTTGTTGTTGTTGTTTTACCTGTTTGCTTCAGGAGCGTGTTGAGGCATACATTAGAGCTGCCATACACACACACACACACACACATGCCACTGCAACTGTAGCTGTGCTTCTCGTATCTGTGCATCTCTATCTGTATCTGTATCTGTGCACTGTCAGTGTCAATCTTGTCTCGTCGCAATGCATCGCATCGCATTTAGCTGGACCAAAACCGTCAGAAACGATACAAAACTCAAAACTGGCAAGTCGCTGCAGTCAACGATCAACATTTAGCGGCGATTCACTTGATTTTTTATTTTTGTCGGTTCTTCGTGTTCGGTTTTCGCTACGTTTAACTACAGTCTGTCTCTCAGAGTTTCGTTGACTCGAAAATCAAAATGTATTTTGTTTAGTTTAACACCTACTAAAGGCTAACAAGAAGAAGAAGAAAAAGATAGATATATATGTATATATGTGATGTGATGTGATCAGATCTCTCTCGCGCACACATACACACACACACACACACAGACAGACACGGGACACAAAATTGAACGTTATATTTATCTGCAACTCAATCTCAATGTCAATGCCGGCAGTATCCTCACTAAGAGTGCATCAGGCGGCATCAGGCATCAAGCATCAACGTCAATTCGGCTTTGGGGCAACGTTTCATTTTTTTTTTTTTTTTGACACGTTTGCCTTTTAGTCTTTTAATTGAATGGCATTTGGCGGCGTTTGCATTTAACAAATTGTTTCTGAGAATATAAAAGGAATTCTTGCTGTCTCTCTCTCACACACACATATATACGCTTTGTTTGTGTGTGTTACTTTTGAGTAAGTGTTAAAATTGCTATTAAGTTATGTGCATAATTTAGCTATAACGCCCACGCCTTGAGGTATGCAACATGAGCAGCATTGAGGAGTTGCTGCTGTTACTGCTGCTGCTGCTGCTGCTGCTACTCTCTACTGGAATTAGTTAAACAAATAAATAAACCATGCGATAATTAAGAATAACAAAAGGCCGACTAATGAAGTCGTACATATATATATATATATACATATGTATGTGTGTATTTGTATTTGTTGTACGTTCGTCTCACAGCACGAACTGTCGATCATCATACAGATACAGCTACAACTGTAGCTTTAGCTATAGCTATAGATATATTGAAATATAATGAAACCTTTTTCACAGCGCCAAAAAAAAAATCTCCCAAAATCAAAATCTCTGAAATGTACATAAAGCAAACAACAGCAGCAGCAGCTACAGCAACAACAACAACTGAAAAAGAGACCGCTAACTGAGCACTTGTCAATTTGAACGATACGAATTTTATTTCAATTTCATGTTGATCGATCTTGCCCAAGTCGACAACGAAGTCAGCGTCCGCTGTTTGCTGTTCGCCGTTCGCAGTCCACTGTCTGCTGTCCGCT
>JBAMBR010000281.1:90000-119155 GCA_037044475.1 Zaprionus obscuricornis | reverse complement strand
TTTTTTTTGGTTTTCTTGCAATCTTGTCGGCATGCCAAAGATAACTTTGCTTTCTAGTTTTCATTTTTTTTTTTTTTCTATTTTATATTGATAATATATCGTGTTAGATTGCATTGGTACAATAAACAATATATATATACATATGTATACAATATAATATAGTCTACATATTTTATAGTTTTTGTTGACAGATAAGATCTGAGTAAATAGGATAGGGAAAACCTTAGTTTATATGTACTCAAAACACATGATTTAATACCCTGTACTCATTAAAACTGGTTAAAATGGGTATAATAAGCTTAAAGGTTTATCAGTATTTGTATATGTATATAGTTTCCTGTATACCGTAGAGAATTTACCTTGACATTTCACTTTCTGGAATTCTCCAATATTTTATATACAGGGTATATTATTATATCATGTGACTATAGTTTATTTTAAGATATTACAAACCTAAAAATAAACTATAGTCTCTCACATGATATAATAATATACCCTGTATATAAAATATTGGAGAATTCCAGAAAGTGAAATGTCAAGGTAAATTCTCTACGGTATACAGGAAACTATATACATATACAAATACTGATAAACCTTTAAGCTTATTATACCCATTTTAACCAGTTTTAATGAGTACAGGGTATTAAATCATGTGTTTTGAGTACATATAAACTAAGGTTTTCCCTATCCTATTTACTCAGATCTTATCTGTCAACAAAAACTATAAAATATGTAGACTATATTATATTGTATACATATGTATATATATATTGTTTATTGTACCAATGCAATCTAACACGATATATTATCAATATAAAATAGAAAAAAAAAAAAATGAAAACTAGAAAGCAAAGTTATCTTTGGCATGCCGACAAGATTGCAAGAAAACCAAAAAAAAAATTGGCAGACACGTGCTAAACATAATAATAATATTCCAATAATTTCAAGCTGGAAAAATAAAAAAATTTTTGACATATAATATTATCCTTGTAATGTTGCATTTAAATAGTTTTAAATATGGGAATGCAAACTGATCAAGAATATAGTATACTCGTACATATAAGCTTGATAGGCTCTACCACGGTTTTCTTGTGTGCGTTTCAAACTTCTAGGTAGAAATAATATACCCTTGCAAGTACATACATATATAATAATTATAAATAAAAAAAAAAAAAAAAGAAATTTCTTTCTCCCATATCTTTTCTTTTGTTTTTATTTCATATTTGATTCAATTCATCATGACTAGACATGCGAAACAAGTGTAAAAGAAAATGAAACAAAATGATTTGTTGTCTTATCAACAAATTTCATTAGCCATTAATTCGGGAATGGCGATAAACGTTGTCAGCATTAATTCATTCAAAATCCATTTCATATACATATGTATGTACATATATTGGCATTTCAAAATGTATTTCGATTGATAAAGATTCGTATACCTTCGATAGCTCAGTTGGTAGAGCGATGGACTGTAGATTTTCAGGCATTCAAAGATGCTTAAATTAGCCATCCACAGGTCGCTGGTTCGACTCCGGCTCGAAGGATTTTTTCCTTTTTTTTTTAAATCTTTTGGCTTATTCAGGAAAAATATAAGAAAACGATACACATATAAATAATTATGATTTAATTATTATTATATATATATATATATATATATGTATATATTTTTTTTTAATTTTTGTTCTATGTGGTCTAAATAAAATGAGAGATGTTTTTCAATTTTGGAGAATTAAACAACGCTGGCAGACTTTAATTTTTTTTTTTTTTTTTTTGGAAATTTCGATGATTATACAACGAAACAATTTTCAAGTTCTTTGATACGATCCCCAGTTAGAACTATTTTAGTATTATTGTGATAGCGAAAGTGCTTCTCAGTGAATTAAGAATAATAATCAACAAAACATAAGTGTGCCAAGTATTATCCAATAGATGTTCAGACGGACATGCGAATTTGGAAAAAAAATAAACAATAAAATAAAATAATAAATAAAGATTATACAATTACTAAGCTTAAAGTTCAAGCATATCTGCACTCTAAGAAGTATTACTCATTCACTTCCACTATCTAAAATTGATTTGGCTGATTTGATCACTTAAAAAAAATAATAAATAAAACTTTCATTCTGCGAATTTGTCAAGCATATAGGGCGAACCCAATATCTTCAATTTTATTGTTATGAATTATTATGAATTTTATTTCACAATATTCCAAAATTACTTTTTTGTTCACCAGTGTACATTACATCTAACGGATTTTATCTTTTTTTTTGCATCATAAAGCTAAATAATATGTTGAAGATCTGCTGTGCTTGCTTCAACTGTTGCTCGGTACAATATTTATATTTTTGGTTCAAACTAATCAAGAGAAGGTACGGCTGTACGGTTGCCCAGCATAAATACGAGCACACACACACACACAGCCTCACAAAGCAATGAGCAAAGAGAAAGATAGAGCTAAAACAACAGCGAGAGCGAACACATGTGAAATTTTCCTGTTTATATGTACGTTAAGCAAAACTTTTGGCTGCTGCCATAGTATGTACAAATGTACACATAAATACATACATACATATGTATGTATGTACATATGTAAATTTAGGCATGCATGTATGTGTTTTTATTAATAAATTATATTTATGTACATGTACATGCATACATGTAAATATATATGTACATTGTACATAAATATATACAAAATAAATATAAATTGTTTATGAATTGCATGGCTGAACTTCCAATACATTTAATGCTTGGTTATATTTCATATAATAACTTTGACATTAGTTGACAATCGAAATAAAAAAAAATTCTATTAGTCATTTAGTTTATTTACATATGTATGTATATACATATGTTTGTATATACAAACATATTTACACGCAAATGTATGAGTCATTAGTTTCTTATCAATAATTTACTCAAGCATTATTATAACATGACTATGACGCTGCATTTGCTGTTCCAATAAAATAAAAACCCTGATTCAAGAAAAGTTCAAGTGTACGCGAAGTCACAATACCTACACATACACACACACACACGCGACGCACGTACAATAAATATGCCGGTATAAGTAGCAATAACGGTGCACTGTAAACGTACTCAAACAGCTGTTCCGTCATTGCTGCTCAGTCTCTATTTGTCTCTTTCACACGCACTTACATATATGTACATTCATTACTGCATGCATGCGTGTGTTTGTGTGTGTTTTTAACCGTTTCAAGTGTTTTGTTATGTGTTGCGTGCGCATTGCATTTGTAAAACCGCAAAAATAATTGCGCCATATTACATTAGTAGTTTTATACATACTACATACATATGTATAAATATACATATATATAATTATTTACATATATAAACATATTTTAGATGTCTAGTCATAATAATATTGTACAAATTGTTGTTTACCTTAGATATTAGAATTCAATTCAAAAGGCGAATGCATCACAACTGTTTACCGCTTTATGTACTATGTACCGGCTAATATGTATGTACAAATGAATTGATGTACATATGTATGTATGTACGTATGTTTATAGTGTATATTTCCTTATTTTGCCTCTGCCGTTGCCGTTGTCGAAATGTTTCTTCTTTCCTTTTGGCTCTTCCAACAGCTGTTTATCACACACACACATTCACAACATACATACACCTATATATTTGTACGTGTATTTATATACAAGTGTACACTAAATGAAAATTTGGACTAGACTAAAAACAGCTGCAAAACTATACAACACGCACTGCAAAAAAAAAAAAAAATCAAAAATATTTATATACTTTATAAAATTTATACAAAAACGCGGACTTGAATTTAAACAAATAACGTGAGGACGGACCACGTAATATATTAACCGAAATAAAAGTAACAACAATACCGATTGATGTCTATATTATAACTGTTTTGACAATTATTGTGCTCTATTATTGTTTGACATGTTGCCATTGCACTAAGTGTCAGACAGGCAGACAGACAGTCAGTCAGTCAATGTTAGCCAATTAGAGCGAGCGAACTAAAAACAAAAATACAAAACAATAAAATAAAGATAGCGCGAGAATAACAGCGGCAGTAGCAGCAGCAGCAGCAGCAGCACAACGGAAAACGAAAATATAATAGAAGAGACTAACATACATATCTTGCCAACACTATAGACATAATAATCGTTTATCGACAGTTTATCCTCTCTCCCCCCCCCCCCCCACCCTACCAGCAGTGTGACCATCTATCATCAATATTTCAAATTCATTTGTTTTTTAAATTTTTCATTGAGGGTTTTTCTCCTTCTCCCCCTATCTATCTCTATATCTATCTCTCTCACTCTCTGTATCTGTTTATTCCTGCGTGCTCTTTGTGCACGTGCATGTGAGTGAGTATAAAGTGTGAGCACTGTAAGCAGTTATTAGTTTCTACTACTATTGATTATTGCTATACATATTTAATTGAACTAACGGTAAAACTGAAATGAACTGTAATTTTTATTGCTTGCGTGTAAGTTCATAGTCCATTGTCCTTCCATTGTATTGAATATACAAATTTCTACTACTTTATACACCCTTGCAGAGCATATATTAGTTTTATCCAGAAGTTTGTAACGACCCTTAGGAGGCATGACAGACCCAATGAAGTACGTATAAATATGTATATATATTCTTAATCAGCGTCGATAACAGATTCCATGCATGTCTCCCTCTCTGTCTGTTGTTTTTAAGATATCTAACTGAAACTTAGAACGTCTGCATCGAATAACCATTTCATATAAAAATTGAGTTTCCTTCCAAGACTGCAAGAGTATAACATCTTCGGACCAATTAAAATACCCTTGCTTTCTTCTTAATTGTTAATTCAAAGAGGTCGACTTTAAATTCGTATGTGACTGTCTGTGTGTATGTTTGTGTTTTTGTGTCTGTTGTCTATTGAAACCATAAATTATTCGATGACACGTTTTCATTTCCTTTGCCAATTTCAGTTGAAATATTTATCAATTGCATGAGAAAATCCTTCTGCTGGCTCTACATGCCATGAACTTTTCAAGGCTACGTTTCATAAAAAAATTTAATACGTCGAATACGTTCAATACGTCGAATATTTAATACACTTAAAAGCTTAAAAAGAAAAGTATGACAGCTAAACATTGGTCTGATTTGTACCGAATTTATATGAGATTTATTAGTCTTCACTTAACTCAAATCCTGTAATTTTCAAACATATAGCTTAGCAAAACCGAATATTTTCTCATGTAAAACTTTATTTATGACCGATCGTTTCTATGGCAGCTATATGATATAACAGTACGAAAAAAAACAATACAAAAAAAAAAAAAAAAAAATTAAAAAAAATCCTTCGAGCCGGAGTCGAACCAGCGACCTGTGGATGTCTATTATATGTAAGGCATCTTTCGAATACCATATTCAAACTACAGTCCATCGCTCTACCAACTGAGCTATCGAAGGTATATGACTTTTTCGAATGTGAGTTATATGATATAGTAGTCTAAATTCTGCTGACATGTATAAGTCATCACAAAACTTAAGTCTTATAAGTTTTAGCCAGACAGCTAAAGAAACAACTAAGCATTTAATAAACAAAAAATACAGTTTTTCGATCAATTGTTAAAAACTTCTGGTAATATAGAGTACACCTGTTAAGTTTCTAGGAAAACTTGCCCTAGCGATATATTAGTTATATCAATGTGTTAATTTATAGTAAAAAAAAAAAAAAAAAAAAAAAAAAAAAAAAAAAAAAAAAAAAAAAAAAAAAAAAAAAAAAAAAAAAAAAAAAAAAAAAAAAAAAAAAAAAAAAAAAAACAGTAGCAGCAGCAGCAGCAGCAGCACAACGGAAAACGAAAATATAATAGAAGAGACTAACATACATATCTTGCCAACACTATAGACATAATAATCGTTTATCGACAGTTTATCCTCTCTCACCCCCCCCCCCCCCCCACCCTACCAGCAGTGTGACCATCTATCATCAATATTTCAAATTCATTTGTTTTTTAAATTTTTCATTGAGGGTTTTTCTCCTTCTCCCCCTATCTATCTCTATATCTATCTCTCTCACTCTCTGTATCTGTTTATTCCTGCGTGCTCTTTGTGCACGTGCATGTGAGTGAGTATAAAGTGTGAGCACTGTAAGCAGTTATTAGTTTCTACTACTATTGATTATTGCTATACATATTTAATTGAACTAACGGTAAAACTGAAATGAACTGTAATTTTTATTGCTTGCGTGTAAGTTCATAGTCCATTGTCCTTCCATTGTATTGAATATACAAATTTCTACTACTTTATACACCCTTGCAGAGCATATATTAGTTTTATCCAGAAGTTTGTAACGACCCTTAGGAGGCATGACAGACCCAATGAAGTACGTATAAATATGTATATATATTCTTAATCAGCGTCGATAACAGATTCCATGCATGTCTCCCTCTCTGTCTGTTGTTTTTAAGATATCTAACTGAAACTTAGAACGTCTGCATCGAATAACCATTTCATATAAAAATTGAGTTTCCTTCCAAGACTGCAAGAGTATAACATCTTCGGACCAATTAAAATACCCTTGCTTTCTTCTTAATTGTTAATTCAAAGAGGTCGACTTTAAATTCGTATGTGACTGTCTGTGTGTATGTTTGTGTTTTTGTGTCTGTTGTCTATTGAAACCATAAATTATTCGATGACACGTTTTCATTTCCTTTGCCAATTTCAGTTGAAATATTTATCAATTGCATGAGAAAATCCTTCTGCTGGCTCTACATGCCATGAACTTTTCAAGGCTACGTTTCATAAAAAAATTTAATACGTCGAATACGTTCAATACGTCGAATATTTAATACACTTAAAAGCTTAAAAAGAAAAGTATGACAGCTAAACATTGGTCTGATTTGTACCGAATTTATATGAGATTTATTAGTCTTCACTTAACTCAAATCCTGTAATTTTCAAACATATAGCTTAGCAAAACCGAATATTTTCTCATGTAAAACTTTATTTATGACCGATCGTTTCTATGGCAGCTATATGATATAACAGTACGAAAAAAAACAATACAAAAAAAAAAAAAAAATTAAAAAAAATCCTTCGAGCCGGAGTCGAACCAGCGACCTGTGGATGTCTATTATATGTAAGGCATCTTTCGAATACCATATTCAAACTACAGTCCATCGCTCTACCAACTGAGCTATCGAAGGTATATGACTTTTTCGAATGTGAGTTATATGATATAGTAGTCTAAATTCTGCTGACATGTATAAGTCATCACAAAACTTAAGTCTTATAAGTTTTAGCCAGACAGCTAAAGAAACAACTAAGCATTTAATAAACAAAAAATACAGTTTTTCGATCAATTGTTAAAAACTTCTGGTAATATAGAGTACACCTGTTAAGTTTCTAGGAAAACTTGCCCTAGCGATATATTAGTTATATCAATGTGTTAATTTATAGTTTACCAACTTTGAAACAAATACGAACTTGACCACAAAAAAAAAAAAAAAATGTTGAAAAATATCAAAAAATCCTTCGAGCCGGAGTCGAACCAGCGACCTGTGGATGTCTATTATATGTAAGGCATCTTTCGAATACCATATTCAAACTACAGTCCATCGCTCTACCAACTGAGCTATCGAAGGTATATGAAATGCAATCTCAGCTTGACCATTAAAAGCCTCTAGTCAAAATAAATTTAAATTAAAATTTCTTATCGAAATGACATACAAAAAAAAAAAAAAAAAAAAGTGAAAGGTTAGCGCTTTTATACAAATTATGTTGAAGGTGAGAGCGATAAAGCGCACTACCTGCTGTACGATGCTCTGTAAATAACTTTAGCTAAACTTTTATGTCATGCTTTTGGCGAGTGCTAAGCAGAGATTGTGACAGGGAGGGGCAGGGGAGAGGGTAAAGGGTATAGGGAAACCAGGTCATTGACCTCGTGCAAGTATTTTAAGGGACGCCAAAATCATTACCAACTCAAATTCTGAAGGGCAAGGCGTCATACTACCCCAGATTATATAACATATACATAGCTTATGGACAAAGTTAAAGTAATAAACATCGGACAATATACGTTTATTTATTATCATTAACAGTATTTACAACAGTATTATTTTGTTCATCCAGCAGTCGTCGCTTCATTTCAGCTCGTGTTTCCTGCATTCGGGCCATAATTGTACTCATGCTTGCCTGATATAGACAATAATCGGAAATATTCAAGCGTTTTTTATTCTTCTCAAGGGCGCCATATAAAAATGAATAAACAATGTTACCCACTGGTATATAATATTTGAATAAGTTTTGCTTGCGAGAACTATAAAGATTATACAAAGAGATAATATGTTGAATAAGGAAGTTGTATCGGTGATAATATATGGTAAATATATATTGTACTTACATTAATTCCGATTTATTATGCAAAAAGTGGACGAAGCGTGTTAAATTTTCTGAATCTTTGCTCAAACTGAAAAATAAAAATAAACAAAATTTAAGAATATAATAAAAACAAACAATTATGAAAATAATATTTTAAATAAAATATATTATTATTATTATTTTTTTTTTTTTTTTTTTACTAACTTTGCTTCAGATTCTTGAAAACTTGCACCATCGCGTGATATACGAATTTCCAAATAGAAACCATGACTATATTTATAACGTAAATATTGTATACTTCCAATAGCAAGCATTTCACTATTCTGAAACAATATTATAAAATCGGCCAACATTTTGCATTCGAGTTCATCATTCGATGTGAATATTATGGTTTTCCCACAATATCGCAAATAACGAAGTACATTCCATATCTCGCGTCGCGTTGTCGCTGGCATTCCCCGTGTTGGTTCATCCAATACAAAGATCTTATTATACGCAATCAAACTGAGCGCAACAAGTAATTTGCGACATTTTTCTGGTGTCAATGTATTACATTTGCGACGCATCCATCCCGACATATTAAACATTGTACATAGATCAGTAATTTTCTCACCTATCTTTGCTTCAGTAACGCCACGTATCATGCATAACATACGAATATGTTCGCAGGGTGTCAATTCACCAAATAGACTATAGTCCTGTGGACAATAGCCAATATAGCCGCGTATTGTATTTAAATCATATTTGAAATCTAATCCTCGTATATAGATTTCCCCGAATGCAAATCCATCGAGACCAACTAATTGTCGTGCTAAATGACTTTTACCTGAATTTCGTGGACCATAGATTCCCATTGACATATATCTGTTGTGATAGTAAATATAGTTAATTTAAAATGCAACGATCAATTATCGATAACGTCAATAAACGATCAATTATCGATAATGTTAAGAAATTTTAATCGATTATCAATAAACTATCGATTTTCGATAATTTTAACAAAATTTTGATCGATTATCAACTATCGACAACTTCGTTGGATCGATAAATTATCGATTAACTCACTTATTAAGCGCAAATGATACCGTATTCACTCTATTGCCTTTTGTCGGTATTTGCCCCTCAACTTGATCGACCAAAAATACCGATTGCTTGCACTTACTCATATCCGCTTCGGCGATTTTCTGTTTAACATCGGCTACATCACTGTCATCGAACTGATACGTAGCAGTCCGAAATTTATGTATGCTATAAATAAAAAATTATATTTTTTTTTTCTTTCTTTATAGTAAATCTATAGATCATATTTACTCTTTGGGTGAATGAAATTTCTTCTCTTTGCGATGCAATTCAATCCAGAACATGATCAGTAAGGTTGTTAATGCTGCTAGTAACATAAAGGTTATAGCTGGTAATATACCAGGATTAGCCCATTTAAAGTGTGTGCCAACTGTGTTGAAGAGTTAGCGATTATTACTGATATTATTGACAGTTATAATTATTGATCGATTAATTTTATCGATTCTAACTTACACGAACAGTTCGGTACATGTTCATGCATGTTTTTGCGTGAACAACCCTTGATAAAGCTACACTTAGTAACACATAACTGTTCCTCTAAGCAACGTATGTAAATATTGCTAATACCATCCAATAAAGCAAAACCAGGTGAAATGCAAGCACCATAAAAGAAAACATCATTACTATTGGCAACATCCCAATAGACAATATAGAGCACAATGCCGGTTGAGGCATGGAAAAGTATTGAGGCAAGAAATCCTGTAAGTGCCGATCGTCTAATATGCATCGATATAACATATGTTATTGGCAAAGCGGCTAGGCCAAAAATCGATATTAATAGTAGAATTAATAGATGTTCTGTACCACCGAAATTTCCAAGTTTCGTAACTGCTACGATAAGCATCATGATCACTCCAAATACGATATATGTTATAAAATCCCAAAATAATGAAATTCCATAATAGATTTTTAATCGAATGCCAGCAATTATTTGTAGTACACGCATTTGATAAATATGCTCCTCGATTAATGATACTATGAATACTGAAACAACTAACGGTATTATCGAACCAATTGCCAATGGTGCATTAATATGTGCAATTGCATTATCTAATAAATTTATTTTCATACTCAATGGCGTTGGCATCGGATGATTATCAACAATCGTTTTAAACTCAATATCATCCGGATATGTTAATCTAAAATTAAAAATTTTATATATCAATTTTTTTTTTTTTGAAATGAAACTAATTGTATGTATATCACAAACCAACCTGAGTATTATATTATGTAATAAATTAAGCAGCATCGGTGCCGAATGAAAGGTATTCTGGCTAATATAACCAAGTAAATCCTGTTGACCTTCAAGTTGTACAGCACCCAAATTATCCAATTCATTTATTTGCTTCACATGATCTAAATACTTGCCCTTGGAGCATATTAATGAATGTCCATCGAATGTACGCGATATTTTTCGATAATTTCTATTCACTGGTCTTTTGGCCAATGATCCTATGCTTATATGACCGCAATCCCGAATATTTGGTATATGTCTAATTAATTCTTCAGCACCCTTAAATCCAACCGGTATTGAATTATCACGTTTTCCGGACACAACCAATACATTGGCCAATCGTGAGATCATTAATATTAATAAACAAGTTATAATAAGCGTTACAACATGCCAAATACTTGGTGTCGAGCATAAATACTTTTTGTAGATCATAGCGCGCATTTGTTGCAGGAGTAGCTTCTTTTTGGACACAACGGTATATTTAAAAGTTTGCGCTTTATTTTAGATAGAAAGCAAGAAAATATCGTTATATTCAGAGTTCAAAATTTCAAAGTTTACATTGAACATTGAACAGGAATCTTGGTATGTTATATTTGTTATCGATATACAAGCGCATTAGCTAACATTACTCTTAACTGTTAATGGTCTGACGACTGTTGCTGCGCTGTAAGACTGTTTTTTACAGACTGTTGAAATTGAAATTTGAACTATTTAAAATTGATAATTTTTTAAATTTCATTTTTCAAATTTAATATTTAAAATTAATGAATTTTTCGATTTAAAGTATTTATTTTTTTTTCCTAGTTGTTATTTTTCTATTGTTATTGAATTTTCTTTCATTTAAGTGTTTAATATATTTTTCTTATAATTTTTTTTTTTTTAATTACTTTTTGTAATTGATGAATTTTTGATTTAAAATGTTTAATTTTTTTTTATTACTTACTGACATCCGGTATTTTTTGTCGTTGTATTCGATAAGATGTTACCAGTTTCATATAGATTTCAGACATCTCCGAGCTCACAACGCGTATCGTTTCAATGTGTAAGTCTTTGCGATTATTCTCAAGATGTATTAATAATTTTTGTAATTGCGATCTATATTTGGCACTTATCTTGTATGTTAATGTATCACCAATTTCATTATCAGGCTCTATATATGGTATATATTGTGCTATAAAATTAGTTATTGGTGTATCTGGTAATTGCGGATTCTTGATAATAACCTGAACAAAATATCAAATGAAATATATAAATATATACTTAGAGAGAAAGAGAAAGAATATAACTTACAAGTTCAACGGAATCGCTAAATTGTGAACGCAAAAAAAACGGCGTACCAGTAGCTTCAAGTCCTCCCATACTAATTATACCGATGCGATCGGCTATTAATTCCATCTCATCGACACTATGTGTAGTTATAACAATTGCTCTCTCCGCCTTCTCCATATTAATAATACTCCAAAACATATGTGCCTCGCGGGGCGTTAATGTTTGTGTTGGCTCCTCAAATACAAGAAATTTCGTATCGCCAGCTAAAGCACAACATAGAGCAACTATTTTACGTTCACCCGATGTCATACTTTTGATTAAAATATTACGACTCTCAAAATATCCTAATAATATATTCATCCATTTGTTATTTTCATCGAAATACATTTGACTATCCCTTGGATCAAGCTTAAGTCGTACATGATATAATATTGTTTGAGCTAATGTTAATGATTCTATTTGTCCATTTTCAATGCTACGAAAATCAATAAATTGTCGATTTTGCTTTAGATTTTCATATAGATCACTACCCATATATGTAACCTTGCCCTTAACTGGAAATTTTAAACCACACATGACACGTAATAATGTCATTTTACCAGAACCAATGTGTCCTAATAATACGTAGATTTCACCCTTATAAATACGCAATGAAATATTTCGTAAGATCTTATGCAATTTTGTTCTATCGGTTGTATAGACATGTTTTACATGTACCATCTCCTGGCTACCCACATCTCCAAACTCATAATTATTCCAATTTATTGTATTCCCAATATATATAACACGATCATCCCTTCTACAACATTTTGATAATGGTCCTTTTGGATGAGTGCCACTGACAACATGACGACTGATTAAACGTCCGGGAAAAAACCATTGCAATATGATTAATGTAAGTAATATATCTAAAATAACAGTTCCTGCCGATAGAAATAAAATGGCATATTCACTGGAACCGATCGATTTGGGGTCATTGATCATACGATTAAACATTTGCATGCTAAACGCGAATTGATTGTTGAAGAATGCTGATAAAATGAAATATGCATAAATACCATGGATATCCCAATAACGTTTTAAGATTACACCAAATACAGCATAATTGAAGAACCATAAAATTAATGCGAAAAGTACACCATTAATCGGACAATGAAAAATTTTCGCTACTAAAATGGCTGTTAAAATTAATTCAATTGTAAATAATATGATAAATCCAAGCATTGCTAGAAGTGCTATATAATTCACTTTTTCTAGCGAATGTACTGTCCAAACAATCTGTTAAAGCATATTAATAATAATAATAATAATATATATATATAATATATAAATAAGAAAATGATAATAAAAATTAGAATGAAAAAAAATATTAAAATAATAATAAAAAAAAATGTAAAAATATAAAATAAAACTTACATATAGTACAATCAACATTATAATGCCCATAAGTATAAGACGTATGAATAAAACTATAAATTGACACAAATATTGTATAAAGAACGAAAAGCCATAGTGCCATTGATGTGTCATCACACCATCCTTGAGTTGTCCTGCGATATTCTGTTAAGTATTTACATAACATTTAATTAAGATAACATTAGTTATTGTTGCAATGTGTTGTGATGTAATATAACATATGCTATGTTACGTTTCTTCTATTCTGTTATGAAACATTCGTTATGCTCTTTTCTGTTCTGTTCTGTTCTGTTATGTTATGTTATGTTCTGTGTTATGCTATGTTAACAGTCAGTAAAATGTTTGGTATTTCTTTTTTTTTTGTTTTAAAAACTTACACGAATAATATTGATGAATGACAACATATATAAGAAATTATATAGAAACATTGGCACTGTACTCAATATTGTGCAACGTTCATGTCGCGACATAAGACGTACATTAAACACCTCAACTTGTGGTGTTGCAAATGATGGCTTATAAAATGCTCGTAATTTACTTAACCATTCTAAAAATACCAAATGTTGTATTTGTAGAAATCCTTCACGTATATAAATATCCTGATATACCTCATCAGCCTTCACATTATCACGTTTCGCATTCACCAATCCCGAACATCTAGTCAACCATAAACGATCTTCGCTTAAAAACGGTTTCAATGTACGAAATTCACTTGGGAAACGTATCGATATTTTTAACGATTTTGGTATTCTTTCTTGTCCCTTTTCAACATTCTTGAAGACAACAGCGGCAAGTGTGGTGCGTTCATCGAAACGATTCTGTAAATCATCAGCATCATCAAAAATGATTGTATCATTTAAATATAATATGGAGGCGACTGCTTTGCAAATATTTGTCACAAATACTGATTTTGGTGAGCAAGCTAACATAAATTTAGTACGTTCGCGTCTTGAATCGATAATGTTGCTATTAAGAAACGTTGATAATATATATAAATGAAATGATAATGATAATGATATTAAATAATAATCAATTTAAGCTTACTTTAATATATTAATATGATCCAGTCTATGCGATACTGTTGAATGATCTCCTTCATCTGTACGACTATATAATAATTTTTTTGAATACTCAATGGGATTAACTATAATGATAATTAACAGGATTAAAACAATTATTAGCTCAAATACTGTGCGTTTCCAATGTGATAATTCGACAAGCATATTATGACGGAATAATAAACGAAATGTTGCAGTCATCTTGAAAAAGTTCCGTTCACTTTGAAATGTAAATGCGAAATTATCTTTGTTACATCAGTATATTCTGCATCGCCAACAACACACACTATTGCTTTTTTTATATCTGTGAAAACATATAAATTTGTACTATATACTCTGACAATTAAAATCTATTATATTCAAACATTTTATATACTTTTGACACTAAACTCGTAGCTATGACTATGATCAATTATAATTTTAAAGATCGAACAGCTTATAACGCACTCAGAGGAGCAACAGAAATGTGCGAACATTTTTCGCATAACAGAAAAACTCCACCAAATAACAGAGTGGCTTGCATGTGAAAAAACATATCGATATAAGCAAAAGTATTGCTGCATTAACAGCTTGACAGTTTATATAATATTTTTTTTAAATACAATGCAATAAATAACTTTGTTTTTAATTTAAATTAAATTTTATTGTTATAACTCATAAACAAGCGTAAATAACATGATGTATGTAAACAAATTATCGATAGTGTGTCGGCTATCGTATGCAAATACTCTTACGCTATGTTTCCTTGTTTAATCGATACATGTGTGCTTATCGATAGAGAATCGTGCATATCAAAAGAAGACTTGCCGAGTCATAAGCAAAAAGAGTTTTGTGAAAACAAAAAGCAGAAATTCTTTAAAGAATTTGCATGCAAAAAGCATAAAATAGTAATAAAAACAATTTTAATATAACGAAAGGAGCAAAATGACGCTCACAAGTCGAGTAAGTACATAAAAAGATATTTTACAAATCTGAAAAAGCAATAAACAATACAAAAAAAATGTGTCCTGTATTTTTACAAATATGTCTTTTTGGTTTTGTTGCTTTTGCAGATGGATACGGAGTCAGCGTACCACAAGGGCGAAGGCTTTCGTTCATATTATGTACAAAAAATTGAAGAATTACAATTAATTGTTGCCGAAAAGAGTCAAAATCTGAGACGCTTGCAAGCACAGCGCAATGAGTTAAATGCAAAAGGTAAATCTAAAAAAAAAAAAAAAAAAATCGAAAACATGGATGGATAATAAAATTTTGATATATTTGCAGTACGTATGCTGCGCGAGGAATTGCAACTATTGCAGGAACAAGGCAGCTATGTGGGTGAAGTTGTTAAACCCATGGATAAAAAGAAGGTGCTTGTCAAGGTGCATCCGGAGGGAAAATTTGTTGTCGATCTTGATAAAAATATCGATATCAATGATGTCACACCAAATTGTCGTGTTGCACTACGCAATGAATCCTATACGCTGCACAAAATATTGCCCAACAAAGTGGATCCATTGGTATCACTTATGATGGTCGAAAAGGTGCCAGATTCCACATATGAAATGGTTGGCGGTTTGGATAAACAAATTAAAGAAATCAAAGAAGTTATCGAATTGCCAGTCAAGCATCCGGAACTCTTTGATGCCCTTGGCATTGCACAACCAAAGGGTGTACTACTCTATGGACCACCTGGCACAGGAAAAACTCTATTGGCACGTGCCGTTGCTCATCACACGGAATGTACATTTATACGTGTCTCTGGCTCGGAATTGGTACAAAAATTCATTGGTGAAGGCTCACGTATGGTACGTGAATTGTTTGTCATGGCACGTGAACATGCACCATCGATTATATTCATGGATGAAATTGATTCCATTGGTTCATCACGTATTGAGTCTGGTTCTGGTGGAGATTCTGAAGTGCAACGTACAATGTTGGAGTTACTCAATCAATTAGATGGCTTTGAGGCAACTAAAAATATTAAAGTGATTATGGCGACCAATCGTATTGATATATTGGATCCAGCATTATTACGTCCTGGTCGCATTGATCGTAAAATTGAATTCCCACCACCAAATGAGGAAGCACGTCTTGATATTCTTAAAATTCATTCACGTAAAATGAATTTAACCCGTGGCATTAATTTACGTAAAATTGCTGAATTGATGCCAGGTGCATCGGGTGCCGAAGTTAAAGGTGTCTGCACCGAAGCTGGCATGTATGCGTTGCGTGAGCGTCGTGTACATGTTACTCAGGAAGACTTTGAAATGGCTGTCGCCAAGGTAATGCAAAAGGATTCCGAGAAGAATATGTCTATTAAGAAGCTCTGGAAGTAAAAACACCTCAACAAAAACAAAAAAAAAAACGAAACAATTTACAATTTAACATTTAATTTCAAATAAAATAAAAATGAAAAAAAATGAAAATTGAATTTTGTTAAAGAGAAAAAAACATTCTTAGGCATAATTCACTGTATATTGGCATTGGCTGCTGCTGCTGCTGTACGATTTCTCAATTCGAGCTCAGCTTTTAGTATGGCCACAATCTCTTCCCCATCAGCAACATCAAGGCATGTTTGTCCATCGGCATCACGCAACTCCAGATCCGCATTGACTGATAAAAGATAACGCAATGCCTCAACATGCCCACAACTGGCCGCATAATGCAATGGAGTCTGTTTTTCAGCATCCAATTGATTAACATTCGCGCCGTTAGCAATAAGAAATTCAATAATTTCAATGGCATTACGATCCGTTGCCCAATGTAATAATCCCATGCCTTGTTTATCCAATGGCTGCCAATCATTTGGTTTAAGCAGGACACGTAAACGATCTAAATTATTCTCCTTGACATGATCGAAGAGTGTCTTTAGATGTTCGGGTGTCTTTTCCTCATCGGCTGGCATAGATTCAATGGAATGCACGACCCAACCGCTTACTCTGCTCGATGGATTCGTTTTCATTTTCATCTTCATTTGCTTCTGGTTGTCCAACCAATTGGGATCGATTTTGGTTAATTTTGTGATATAGGCTTGCATGGCAAGTGTTTTAGTCATGTCACCAAGATCATGCCATGCTGTCCATTTGCTGCGCGCCTTCATTTGCAACATGCCGGGACGTGGTATGTTGCAAGCACCAATTGTTGCCTGCTTGTAGAGGCCATAGAATTCTAGTAAATCCTTAGCATCCAATTCATTTGATTTAGCCATCACATGTGTTGTTGCCAAATTGAATGTTTGTTCCTCCTCACTCTCCTCCTCATCCATCTCATCATAGTCATCCATGATATCCAAGTCGCTGTCCGACATGTTTCTTAATACTAAATGCAACTGTGTATGTCTATGTCTATGTCTGTCTGTTTGTCTATGCGTCCGTGTGTGTTTATTTGCAATGCATTTACGACTTGTGTATGTTGAGATAATTTCCTTCCAGAATATGCTTCTGTTCGTTCTCAATCTTTTCCAGCGCCTGCAGACTATTGAAACTTACAAAGCCGTAACCCTTGGAGCATCCAGTTTTCTTATCGAATATTACGTTGGCATTAAGTACACGACCAAATTCTTTGAAATATCCACGCAACTCTTGATGACCCACCGTCCAAGGTAAATTACCGACAAATATGCGATGAACTGATTTGCCAACTTTTGCTGCTACTGCGGTTGCCATGTGTACTGTGTACGGTTTTCTTTCTTTAGCTTTCTCGCTCCAACTCTCACACGCTCGGTATCCGGCCTGCTTATGCCAATTAAAATAATTAAACTATGTTTATTTATTATTTAATATGTTCTTTTCCTCACCTGTTCAATTCACAAAACGTTGCGTAAATTTATGCCGCAATAAGCAAATGTAACGGCAGCTGCTGCTCAACTTCAGTCGTTGCTATTCACTGTGAAATTAACCTAAAAGTTTATATGAAAACCATCGATTACTCTGTGTAACCGATATTTTTTTTGATGGCGCCTGTTGATTCTAATTGTAGTTAATGCTACTTTAATGTTAAAGTCTAATAAATAAAATGAACATTTTTATAGAAAATAATTTTTATGTTAGACTCAAAAAAAAATATCATAAAACTGAATGACATTTAATTTATATACAAGCATAAGAGTGAGTCAGCTCTATTGTAAACGACAATATTCATCGTTGAATTTATACAACCGATATATCTTTTTCATTTACATGCTAGTGATAAAATAGTCGATAGCTAGTACTAATGCCATATATCGATATCGCACTGCTGCAGGTCTGCAACACATACACACACAAATGTACTTGATTTTCACTGGAAGTTTGTTGTAAGAAAGATTTGTGTGTGCTCGGTGCGTGAAAAATAAATGAAAAAAAACCTGCTGTGAAGAAAACCGAAATTATCATTGACGTGGTAAGTAATTAAACACTTGCAGTACTTTGCAATTACAATTTATTTTTTTTAAATGATATTTCGATGCATAGTCTTATTAATGAAAGCAGCAACAAAAAGAAAACAAAGTTTTTCATGTGTTTCATAGAAGAAACAAGCCAAACAGTTAGTGGGGGTGTGGTAATTTCATTTTTATATACAAATACATTGATACTTGGTGTTTGTTGTGTGTGTGTTTAATCTCAATGTTGAATCAATTTGTTATAAACATAAACAATGCCAACAAAAAAGGCGGAAAGTTTTTAATAGTTTTTTTATTTATTTTTTTTTTTAGTTGTGATCAAGTTCTGTATACGTAAAATGTAAAATTAATTTACATAAATATGTAAATATGTTATGCAGATATCATACATATATTCATACATACATACAAGTACACATATGCAAATATAGCTGCTAGCTTTCTGCACAACATAAATACGTAAATCAAATTTGAATTACTTCTAAGACATATATATATGTACAAATATGTATATATTTTTACTACAAGTTTATAATAGAAAACATAGAAACTTGTTTTCTTAAAAACGTATTTACTTTTCCTTATGTTCGTCAACTATCTGGCAACGCTAAGCGAGCTGCATTGGAGTTGCTGTCTCTCCTTTTATGTAGTTACGCTATCTTTCTCGCTTCTTCTCACTACTTGCTGTCTATGCAACATACACTATGTACATATGTATGTGTGTGTTGGGTGTTTATGTACATGCAATGCGGCCGCTGCGCTATGCTACGGCATCGTTCTCGTAGATTTCCAGTCACTTGTTCGTCTCGTTCGGTGCTGGTTGGTTCGCGCTTCTCGCTACAAAAAAAAAAATATAGCTCCGCATACAATTTTTTTCATACTTTTTTTTTGCTTGTGACGTACAACAAATATATAAAGAGAAGATTAAAAAAGAAGTTTCCATTGTGTAAATTAAATTACTTCAGGTAGTGGTAATCCATATAGTAAATAATTATTTTAATACTTAAAAACATAAATATGTACATATATACATGCATACATACGTAAAGAGTATTCCGCTTGAACTCAACATATTTTGTTTGCATTACGACAACAGATTGAAACGGAAATACATTGTTTGTATGTACACATGGCATAGTTGTTGTTATTGTGTTAAGTGTATGTGTATTGTATGTGTGTGAGAGTGAGTGAGTGAGTAACCAATGCATACTTCATTCAAGTTACCTGCGTCGCGCTCTCTTTGGTTTGGTGCAAATTGAGAAAATGTCTTCTCTCATTAACTACTTTTTCTTTTGTTTTCTTTTCTTTTGAAATTCAGCTTTACTCATGTTGAATTTAAACTGCTTTAACAGTGTCAATGTTAATTAACATAGATAAATAAAGCGATTATATTTGTGTTTGTTTCTATACCTGAAATGCTTGTAGCTTGAATTAAACTTAAAAAAAAAAAAAACTTATTTTAGTACAATGAAACATTTAAAATAATATTTAATATTTCTATTATTTCTTTTTTTTTTATTATTATTTCAGGTGTGGTGTAAATCGCCTAAATCACCAAAATGAGTTATATGCCAGCACAAAATCGTACAAGTAAGTAAAATGTCATATTCTATATCTTAAAGATATTTATCTACAAATATATACATACATATATTTATATATATCAAGTGAAGCCCTTTATCATTTTTAAATTTTTTTTTTTTTTTTGCATTTCTCTCATTTTCCACTTGAGCCTCAGTGCTCTGCAGTAGTAGTGCTACGTAAATGGCCGCAGGGTGGGGTAAGCTGGGTCTGCTTCGTGAAGGGACTGAAGGGGAAAAGAGTAGAATAGCGCAGCGCAGCGCAGTGCAGCGCCGCGCATTGTCGCTCTAATGCGCTTCAATGCCCATTTACAAACGATTATTTGCAAGCAAAAAGAGACGCAATATATCTCGCTGTAATCGATTGTTATCCGTTTTGCCTGTGCTACACACGGCTATGGCTATGGCTATGGCTACGATTACAGCTTCGGGGGCTTTAGATTTTTTTTTTTTTTTTTTTTTGTATCCCCACTGTATTCAGTGTCTCGTTTGTTTATGTTCTTTTGTCTGCATTTTATTTTCATTTTACTGTTTTTTTTTTTTTATTTTGTAATGCATATTTGGCTCAGTCCTCTTTTTTTTTTTGTCGGCATATCCTTGCGATTTGCGTCTTTCACTTTGCTGGTGTGTAGAGTGCGCTACATTGTTGTTGTTGTCGCCGTTGCTGCAGCTTGCTTCACTTCAATTCGTTGATTAAAGGCGTGTGGGCGCATTTGCTTACTCGTTCTCTCTCTCTATCTCTATCTCTATCTCTATCTCAGTCGTAGTCTCAGTCTCTCATTCTACTATACATGCTCTCTCACAGCAGCCAGCTTTCTGTTACTCGTCTCCCCCTTGTTCACAGTCAATAATTCAAATGCATGTCGCGCTGCTATTGCCGCTTCTGCTTCTGCTTCTGCTGCTGCTGCTGCTGTGACTGCTTTGCGCTTTTTCAACTAACGGCACACGACACACACGCGACATGGGCCACTTGTGAGTATGTGTGTGTGTGTGTTGTGTATGTGTGCTTGCTTTTATTTTTTATGCTCAAAAATTTAATTAATGCACAGCATGAGCAATTTCCCTGCACACAGGGGAACTTGAAGGGTCTTTCAAATCGCTTAGAGAATAAGTCACAAAGCGCTTTTAATCGATCTGGGGATATAAAATATATATGTATACATATATACAGAACTTTAGAATGCTGAGAGACAGACAGACACATACATATGTATATATAAGTGGAACATTGGGCGACACACTTGAATAAGTTTGCTTTGCTTTGGCACGACAGCCAGTTGGCAGTTTGTGGCTATGCATAAGCATAGCATAAATCAAAGACACAAAGAGAAAGGACGACAAAGCGAATTGCTGATGAAGCATAATTAAGGCAAAGTGGCAAACAAAACGCCCAAACGCATTTGGAGCTACATTTCCGTTGCACACACAGGACGCAGGACATGCATTTATACAGCTTGGGAGTCACATTTTTACCCGGTTTTTGGGCGTCGTTTGTCCTGTCAGCGTTTCTTTCTTTTTTTTTTTAAAGCTTTGATTGCTCGTTGAGATACTCAACGGCGACATTCGTCACACATACCAACAAATTTCTATGTGTATTTTTTTTTTTTTTCTTTTTGATGGAGAGAAAAAAAAATGTCCTGCAGCTAGCAATCTGTCACGTTTCTATTCTGTAGCCATTCCTTTTTTTTGCATATTTTTCTCTTGATTATTATTATTTTTTTTCTTTATGCTTTGCTGCGCTGCGCTGTCATTTACATGCGACTACATTTCAAAACATTGCAATTTTCAGTCAGTTCTTTAATATATTCGAAATATGACTTTAATATAAGAAATACATAAATATAGTTCCACTGTTATATTTGCTTTGAAATATTGTTAAGTTAGCTGCAATTTTAATAGCAGCGCATTTTAGCATAACCATCGATCATTGCATTTGTATTTGTGTTATTGAATTAGAAATTTTTGAAATATAATTAAAATTCTTTGTTATCTTATTTATTTGACAGTGTCTCATAATAATCAATATAATCCACCGGATTTGCCACCAATGGTGTCAGCCAAAGAGCAGACACTAATGTGGCAACAGAATTCATATTTGGGTGATTCTGGTATACATTCGGGTGCCGTTACCCAAGTACCATCATTGTCCGGCAAAGAGGATGAAGAAATGGAAGGTGATCCATTAATGTTCGATTTAGATACTGGATTTCCACAAAATTTTACACAAGATCAAGTTGATGATATGAATCAACAATTAAGTCAGACACGTTCACAACGTGTACGTGCTGCCATGTTTCCCGAAACATTAGAGGAAGGCATCGAAATACCATCAACACAATTTGATCCACAGCAACCAACAGCTGTACAGCGTCTATCGGAACCATCACAGATGCTTAAACATGCTGTTGTCAATTTAATCAATTATCAAGATGATGCCGAGTTGGCCACACGAGCCATACCCGAATTGATCAAGTTGCTCAACGATGAGGATCAGGTGGTTGTCTCCCAGGCAGCTATGATGGTTCATCAATTATCAAAGAAGGAGGCATCACGTCATGCAATCATGAATAGCCCACAAATGGTTGCTGCACTCGTACGTGCTATATCGAATAGCAATGATTTGGAAAGCACTAAAGCTGCCGTTGGTACTTTACATAATTTATCACATCATCGTCAAGGATTGTTAGCTATCTTTAAAAGTGGTGGTATACCAGCATTGGTTAAATTGCTATCATCGCCAGTGGAAAGTGTATTATTTTATGCTATTACCACATTGCATAATCTATTATTGCACCAGGATGGCTCCAAGATGGCAGTACGTTTGGCCGGTGGACTACAGAAAATGGTGACACTATTGCAGCGTAACAATGTTAAATTTTTGGCCATTGTTACCGATTGTCTACAGATCTTGGCATATGGTAATCAAGAGAGTAAATTGATTATACTTGCATCTGGTGGACCAAATGAATTGGTACGCATAATGCGTTCATATGATTATGAGAAATTATTATGGACAACATCACGTGTATTGAAAGTATTATCGGTATGCTCAAGCAATAAACCAGCAATTGTTGATGCTGGCGGTATGCAAGCATTGGCAATGCATTTAGGAAATATGTCGCCACGTTTGGTACAGAATTGTTTATGGACATTACGTAATTTGTCGGATGCAGCGACCAAAGTAGAGGGACTTGATGCATTGTTACAGTCGCTGGTTCAGGTGCTTGCATCAACCGATGTCAATGTGGTCACATGTGCTGCCGGCATCCTATCGAATCTGACATGTAACAATCAGCGCAACAAGGCGACTGTTTGTCAAGTGGGCGGAGTTGATGCATTGGTACGTACCATCATTAATGCCGGTGATCGTGAGGAGATTACTGAGCCGGCAGTCTGTGCATTGCGTCATCTAACCTCACGTCATGTTGACTCTGAGCTTGCACAAAATGCTGTCCGCTTAAATTATGGACTGTCAGTGATTGTCAAATTGTTGCATCCACCATCGCGTTGGCCATTAATCAAGGCTGTCATTGGACTAATACGCAATTTGGCATTATGCCCGGCTAATCATGCACCGTTGCGTGAACATGGCGCCATACATCATTTAGTGCGTCTGCTAATGCGCGCCTTCCAGGATACAGAGCGTGTAAGTTGAATGAATTATCAATATATATATATAGATCATCGACAGGCATTATGTTCATAGATCTCATATAGTATAGTATATATAGTATATAGTATATATATCTCAGTGCGATTTGTACGAGATATTGCTTATTATCCTGTGCTGCATGTAAGCCCCATGGGCAGCCCTATATTATTATAGCATCCATAGGCAAAATTTAATTGTTATATGAAAAAATCTTTTGTTTATTGAGCTATGCAGCTCAAACTTACAATATTTGAGAGTAGTAACAAATCATACATGTTAGCCAAATTTTCTTAGAATCGTACTACTATATCATAAAGCCACCATAGGAAAGATCGGTTGAAAATTTAGGTTTTTCATGAAAAAAAATGTTTTTTGTTTTTTGAGCTATACAGTTTGATCTTACAGTATTTCAATTTAGTGATGACTAACATATGTCTGCCAAATTTGATCAAAATCGCAGCGCTATAGTATATAGCTGCACGATCGGTTGAAAATTAAATTTGTATATGAAAAAATCTTTTAGTAACGAATCTCTTTAGTAACGAATCTGACATATTATATCCAAATTTGGTTCAAATCGCAGCACTATATCATACAGCTGCCGTTGGAACAATCAGTTGAAACTTTCATTTTTTTTTTTTATGAACAAGTTTTTTATTGCTTAAGCTATGCAGCTGAAAACTTCTAGATTTATGTTTAATGATGATTGACTATATGTTACTCTAATAAAGTGCAAAATCGGAACAATATATCGCATAGAAACAATCTGCTGTCGATGATAAGTCTGTTTACTCCTTAAACTTTCTCAATTATTTTTATATATGTTAATCATTGATTTATTTAATTTTTTTTTTGTTTTTGTTTACTTTTAGCAACGTTCATCAATTGCCACAACTGGATCACAACAGCCATCGGCATATGCTGATGGTGTACGCATGGAGGAGATTGTTGAGGGCACCGTTGGTGCATTGCATATATTGGCACGTGAATCGCATAATCGTGCATTAATACGGCAGCAATCTGTTATTCCAATCTTTGTGCGTTTGCTATTTAATGAAATTGAGAATATACAGGTAAGTGTATAGATATATATATATAGAGTATATATATATAGTATAGAGTATAGATCCACATATAAATAAATTGTTATTACTTGTAGCGTGTGGCTGCCGGTGTGCTGTGTGAATTGGCTGCCGATAAGGAAGGAGCTGAAATAATAGAACAGGAAGGTGCCACTGGGCCATTAACAGATTTATTGCATTCACGCAATGAGGGCGTGGCAACCTATGCGGCAGCTGTATTATTCCGCATGAGCGAGGATAAGCCACAGGATTATAAGAAACGTCTTTCCATTGAGTTGACCAATTCATTGTTGCGCGAGGAGAACAATATTTGGGCTAACGCTGATCTCGGCATGGGTCCAGATTTACAGGTGTGTATATATAGCCTAATATACCTATATTATCAATTTACCGATTTATCAATTATCGATCATTTCTATAAATTGCAAATGAAAAACAAAATTTTTAAATATATTTTTTGTTTTTGTTTTTTTTTTTATGTTTAATTTGTTACCTTGAATCAAGTTCTGTATATAAATGAAACATGTAGTGAAATACAATTAGATCCGATATATCTGATAATATTATAAACATATATATATATATATATATATAACTATATATATCTAATTTCATTAATTATGTAAAATTCAAAGAATTTTTTCTTCACTTTTTTTTTGTTTTAATTTTCGTCTCGGTTTCAAATTTGTCATTTCAAATGTTCTTTGTTTTTTTTTTTTGTTTCTTACGTAGAATTTTTGCAAATTGCATTTGGCCGTAGATTAAACGAACGATGATGAAACTAATTATTCAATAATTATAATTTAATTAATTAATTATTATTATTTATGAAATTCAAATTGCAAATTAGTGTAAATAATTAATGCAAATTTATAAATTTGTGTGTTTTTTTGTTTTAATGCATTTTATTAATTTTTGTTTTTAATTGTTCTTTCTTAAATTATTATTTTCGTAATTAATTGATTTTTATTTTTTTATTTATTTGTTTTTTTTTTTTTTTATATATTTTCTTTCATTGTGTTTTTTTGTGTGTGTGTGCAAAAAAAAACAAACAATCCAACAACAACAATTGCAACAACAACAACAACAATCGCAACAACAACAATCGCAACAACAACAATCACTACAACAACAATCACTACAACAACAACAACAACAATCACATCCATCTCCTCTTTCTTACTCTTATACCGCAACACAAAAACAATTCGTGTTCTTTGTGTCTCTCTCTCTCTTTCGCTTTCTCTATCCTAACTACTTTTCACTTCTGATCAATCCAAAAAAAAAAAATAAATCAAAAAAAAATCACAATCAATACCAATCAATCTACACACACACACGCACACATACACACCAATATCAATATAAAAACGAACACACAAACACAATCACGATCATGAAAAATGAATCACAAATCACAGGATATGCTTGGACCTGAAGAAGCATATGAAGGCCTCTACGGACAAGGTCCGCCAAGTGTGCACAGTTCGCACGGTGGTCGAGCATTCCATCAGCAAGGTATGTAAATGGTTTTTGGTCAACAATTTCAACTTCAACTTCAACTTGAACTTGAACTTGAACTTGCAAGTAAAACTTAAAACCTAACAACTATCTTACCGAGTCTAAGGAACAATCAACAATCAACAAAAACTCAACTTTAATACTCTTAATATTCATAATAAAAAACAAAATATGTTCTACGTTTAACCCTAATCCATCACCACTTAACCAACACCACCCCCCACAGCCCATAAATCATTGTTAATCGCCCAACCGCTCCTTCACCATATGTCATATAACACTTCCTATATAATATATACTATATATCTATATAAATGTAATTTTGTTATCTGTTCAAGCTGATGAAGGATGATGAACCCCCAATTTTTGTCCTCATATACATATATAAAATAAAATAAAGGATTTCTTGATAATTCAAATCTAAATTTTACCATAAACACAAACATATTTACACACAGAAAACCCATTAAAACTCATCAATTCCCAATGGTATCCCTTTCTCTCTCTCTCTCTCTCTCTCTTTGTTAAGCTGAAGTCAGAATGAACGAGAGATGCAAATGCTTTGAGCCTTGCAATTTAAGCGCGAGTTAATCTTTCTCTCTCTCTCTCGCTTGCATATTGCAACGTTTTGCATTGTGACAGCTGTTAAGCTTTCGGAGCTTTTCTTACATGTAATTTATTTTCTCGCTCACTCTGACAGTAAAGCTTAAATCGTTCCTTTATGTGTTGTGTACCATCGATATCATTATCGATAAACGATTGCTCCCCCTTCCCCCTTTTTTGACCACGTAGCTTACTGAAACTATTTTCATATTATTGTTACCTGCTCACCAAAATAACAATAACAATAACATAACAATTCACCACAGCCCCTCGTCACTCACTATTCCCCCTCTTCGTTTAATCAAGCATAAAATGTAAGGTAAATTCATGAGAATTGAAGGAATGCATGTAAAATTAAGTGCAACATATAAATCAATCAATCAATCAATCATTCATATAATTATTTAGTGTTATTCATGTTTCAATTTAAATTTACATTTTTTTTTCTTATTATTATAATTCTTGTTTTTTTCGTTTTTTTTTTTTATATAAAATTTTGTAATATAAATATTCAAATAATTTTTATGTGCCGAGGAAAATTTTGATTTAAAAAAACTGAGAAAAGTATAGATAGAAAATGTTTAGTTCTCTTCGTTGGTTGATTTAATTTTTTTTTTAGATATATGCACAGCTGATCTGATATATAATCCGCTGAAATATATATATGTATATATATATATTGGAGAGCACGTTTTATTTTATTTATATAATTCCAGAGATGACAGAGAAAATCTAGCTGAAATTGCATATACTTGTATATAATAAATATATATACTGCTGACTATAGTTTCATATATATATAGCTTCATGCATTTATCATATTTATTGATTATTCTTATTAATTCTAATATTGATTATTCTTTTTGATTTTTCAATTTTATCGTTTTATATTTATATTTGCCGAGAAGTTTCTTTAGAGTTTTTATTATGTGTTGAAGCATGTTTCAAATAATGATTTTGCCTTGGCTTTCGATATATATATGTATATATATATATAGAAATAAAATGATGTGATATACGTATGCATGCAGCTCTGTGACTATTATAATTATAAATATTTACTATATATTTTATGTTGTATAATTTTAATGTAATATCATTAATTTTATCACTGGAATTTATTAATGATAAATATTTTTTCCATTTTTTTTTTCTTTTCTTTTACATTTTTTATATTTTATGCAGGATATGATACTCTACCAATAGATTCGATGCAAGGTCTCGAGATCAGCAGTCCAGTAGGCGGAGCTGGTGGTGCTGGTAATGGCGGTGCTGCTGGCAATGCAGCGCCATCTGTTGGCGGCGCACCAACATCACCATATTCAATGGATATGGATGTTGGTGAAATTGATGCTGGCGCTATGAATTTTGATTTGGATGCCATGCCCACACCGCCCAATGATAACAACAATTTGGCTGCTTGGTACGATACCGATTGTTGAGCGCGACTATCGAAAGCTGGAGATAAAGATGATGAATGAAAGAAATACATAAATATATATATATATAAGAAATACATGATAAACATACATTTGAGACGAAGACAAAAATAAGAAACAATGACGAATTATAGTGTATATGAAAAATTTAATTAATATTTGCAATAGAATCATAATCATAAAACATAAACAACAAAAAAAAAACAACAAAAATCGAAAACAAAAACAAAAAAATGATTTTATCAATTTAATCGTATTTAATAATATGTGTGTATGGGAAAACCAAGAAGAAAAAAAAACAAAGAAGCAGCAGCTAAAAAGCAAAAGATGAAAACAAAACATAAGCAAAAGAAATACAAAAAGAAAAAGAAAATACTAAAACTAAACTCTTACTCTATAAAACTAAACTATTGCATGATTATAAAATCATTCTGATTTCGAATACAAACAAATCAAAAATAAAAAAAAAAAAAAATACAAAATAATAAATT